>CM067079.1:2066973-2229473 GCA_033980235.1 Diadema setosum | reverse complement strand
TTCTTCATGGAATTACATTCCCTTTCATATTTCATAAGAGGTTTCTCATTATCTAACCAATAAATGTTAGAAACCTGAAGTTAGGCCACAACCAAAACTATACAATCTCTTTAACAGACTTCATACTTTTACATGGTAGGGCAGACCACTTAAAGAAAAAGCATGAGAACCAAACGAAAATATGAATATCTGCTGATTCATAGCAATATTGTGTCCTTAATGGTTATCATAATGCACATGAATATTTTATCACTGCACATTTAAGGATTTTGTAAGGTCAATGTTTGACGTTGCACAGCAGCAAAACTTTTCGTGAAGTATGTATATATTTTGTCTTCTTTATGTTCAGATGGCAGAAATTTGAAATCAGAAAATTGCGTTAAAGCATTTCATACAACACATGTATATAGATCCTTGCCATGTGATTGGATGAATCCAGATCACATGACATTCAAAAGAATCAGCTATCCCACTATCCCACGCTCACTCTTAGTGGCAGTGCAGATGCCTATTGAACAGTAGTGCAATTGATCCTAGGATACACTGAACTTGTGTATCGTAAAGCATTGATGCATACGCGCACCCGTTTGCACTGCAAGCAAGACCTAGAGCAAGATCTAGATCTAGGCCTAACTATTAGTCCTCCTCCTAGATAGGCTTTACGTTAGATTTATTTTGGTCTAGACCAGGCCTATATATATATATATATATATATATATATATATATATATATATATATATGTATCGTGTGTTGTATAAAACAAATATTCAATGTTTTATCAATCGAGCGACGGTTCGAATATTACATTGGGTGCAAGTTTAAAGGTATTGTTTACCACTGGGAGCAGTGATTTTAAAAAATGTTCGAGATATCAGATTTGATGCATATGTGTAGGTCAGTTGCATCCACATAAAACATCCCAGGCTGAACAGGCTGAAATATAAGGAGATATCACCTTTTTTCTCAATAAATCATAACTGTAGACGGTTTAGTCTAGAAACAATTTTATTATACCCATCGTTCACATTTTGTATATTTTACAATGTTTATCATTGATTATACTGATTCAAATTTTTACAATGGTTGTTTCTATCCCTAACTCGCATTTTAGAACTATTTTGAAGCACTAAAGTTGGATTTTTGTTTCATCTACAAATTGTAAATCATGCCTTTAACGGTTCTATTCAACTCCGCTTCGCGTCGTTGAAAAGCACTGGTGAAACTTGCACGCTCATGTGATATTCGGAACCATCGCACTCATAAACATGGAATGTTTGTATATTATTCAACATCACGGAGAATGTGTGGGTGTTTCACAAACAGTCGTGCTCTATGTGAATGATTCAGCACAAAATCTGCCTGTGCGGTTTCTTGGTCAAGCCTTGTTATGGTCGTTTCATGAAATTATTTAATACGCTTCACAGACCAATTTGATGGGAAGGATGTGACTGCATAATGTATTGCTTTTTATTTAATCCTACCAGAAAGAAATTCAATAAAGAAACGTGGGCAGACCTAGGATGTGGTGACTCTAACTTTCACTGTAATCAATGCACTGGCGTCACATCTTAAAAAAAAAAAAAATGAGTTCCTCCCTTCCGCACGATCTTGAGGAGGAAATTTATAAACGCATACTGGAATCTCCAGGTTCATGATTCCGTATTTGATGCACCACAAGGTACCCCATGCAGGTTACCATGACGTTGTATTGCGCTATCTTTAATTCGTAAGATATAATCACACACTGCAATCATGTTTACCAATAAAACTTAGTAGTCGGCGATATTGATCCCAATGCCAAATATTCAACCCGGTTATGATTTTTTTCTTTCAACTGTATAATTACAATAATGCTTAAAATGTTGCCTTTTATAACGTTTTCAAAACATCTTATGACAATTATGAAAAGTATTTCAGATTGAGATCAATCCACGAACTTGTTTTATGGTCACTTATTTTAGGTCTTCCATTAATTAGTAATGCGTAATACATAGTGCGGTGCAGTTGAAAGTGTAACACTAAAGTCATCGGTCAATGTCGGTGTAGTGTATGTCATTAGCGCTGTTCAATGTTGTGATGCTATTGCACTGCTGAGCTCATTGTTGCGATCAAATTTTCCTCCATGAAATCCCAGAAATTACTCTTACCTATCTTTTTTTTTTTACCCGTTAAACAGCGCTTTAAAGGGATTGTATAGTTTTGGTTAAGAACCAACTTCACATTTGTAACATTTTTTGAAGAGCTGACGAGAAACCTCTTTATACGAAATATGAAAGAGCATGTAATTCCAAGAGGAGTTCACCATCTATTTGACGAAAATGGCTGAGATATCCAAGCAGTGGCTGAGATATGGCAGAGAAATGGCTGAGACATCCAAGCAAAGCGATCCTAATAAAAGGTGGGACCCACCTTTTAATAGGATCGCTTTGCTTTACTCTGTTTTAGATGTTTCAGCCATTCCAACACTGATTTCATCAAACAAACTTTGAATTCCTCTTAGAGTGGTATGCTCTGTACTAATACCATTTCACGGTGGTTTCTAGGTATCTCTAGCAATTGTCTAGGGAGGTGACCTCCCTGGTATCTCACAAAAAGTTAAAAGCCCAATCCTCATCACCGCCAACACTATACCATCCCTCTAGAAAAGAAATCAACAAAATGGAGGATTTCTGTTTAGTACACCAGGCCAGGATACCAAAAACCGCATCAATTAATTCATTGTGTCTGTACATCGGGCTCAGCGGGGGATTCGGACGGGTGATAATCTTTGACTGCTAACAATGGCCATCTCTCCATCCTTCGCTACGCGCCCGGATCTTACCCCGCGGTTGTAGTGTTCTATAGAGCCTCGCTCGGGCAATCACGCAGCTCTTTTGTTGTAAAATGTAATAGACATTCATTTTGTCGCATTCGTCGGCGAATGCATTTCCCATTGCAGAATTTGTTATTCTTACAATACAGTCAATCTTTTGTAAGAACTCATTTTCTGATAGCTTTCTTGAATATAAAAGAATGAATGAATAAATGAATTTGAATTTATTACCACGCAGTATCATAATCATTGTAGATGTTAATATGCAGTCGCATGAAAAAAAAAAAAAACAAGGATAGTAAGGAACATGAAAATAGCATGAATGCTAATAATACGTATGCATAATCTAACTGAAAACTTCGAATCCCGATGGAAACCCATTTTCTTTGCTCAAAGTTTCACCATTTATCACTTGTTTCTGGTCAGTTTCCCCCTTTCTTTGTTTATATATATATATGAAGGGTTTGTTTGCAAAAACCGATAAAGACTTAATAAGTCCATTTTTGAAGATTTTGAAGTACGATCTCTGTCATAAAGTACAAAATAATACCTTTTAAATGATACATTGGTCACTACATATAAAGTCGTATTTTTGAAGTTATGGTCAAAAGAAGCAAAAAATTTCTTATTATCCTCTATTTTTCTTGACCTCTAATCGCAAATATCTCCATTTGGCAAATATGGACTTATCGGTTTTTGCAAACAAACTCTTCATATATATAGTGTATATATATATATGTCTATACATTTCTTCGCTTGCATACATTCATTAGCCACATAATCTAACTGGACTGACGCTAAGCATTAACGAACACAGACACGCCCACTTGTACATGCAGTGCTGTTTTATGTAAAACACGTAATAAATAAACATTTCTGTTTATTTATTACGTTTGATTTTTTTTTTTCAGTAGAAGTGTGTGATCAATGAAGCTAATGTGATGTCGCCTCATAATCTCCCCCCTTTTTTTTACAGCTCGCAATGTGACAAAGCTTATGTAAAGGCTTATCAATAATTATCTGAGATTGCTGTTGTAGCTGTATATTTCTTTTTGGTTGTGAGGCATACATTTTGATGTTTTTAGTTCAATTCAATTCAATTATCTATTCAATTCCATCAATGAAAGGAAGTACATGATACAAGGTGATACATTTATCAATTCAAGTGTTAACAATCTAAAAGGACTAACCATGATAATGTAGCGAAAGAACGACAATTCAGTCTTCGCGATTTTAATAATGACACATAGATATGGCAATGGAAACTTAGCTGATGCCCACATTATAACACACGCTATAATTTTGGATTTACAAAATAATCTTTGAAAAAAAAAATCTTTGAATTGCCCAAAATCATACGAAATGATGTACAGAGTACGACTAGTCGTGAAAAAACAAAGCCTCATTTGTTATGTATCATATTTGCTCGGAGAAGGCCTTGAATTATTACAACAGTATTGTCTTTTTTCCTGATTCCTAGTTTATTTGTAATGTAAGCATGTAGGAAACTTCACATTAAAAAAAAAGAACAAAGCAAAAAGCTGGAGGTACAAGTTGTATATCAAGTTCAGATGTATGCGACATGGCGTGTGTCCAAGATAAGCGCAAGTCATGGGGGAAGGGGGGAGGGGGACTCATTCAGCAGCTAATGTTTGCAAGCGTAGCGAATTCTAAGTTTTGTTATGGATCGTACGCAGTGGCAGTCAAGTTCTTGAACAGTTCCAACCAAATTTGCAATGTTTTCATTGCAGCAAAGAAATTCTGAACATGTTCATTTTTTTTTTGTGACAGGAAAAACTGTTGTATTGCAACTGATTCAAAAATTGCCCTACATCGACCTCGATATAGTACAACAATCATTTGTCAGTCAGTTGCAATAAATAGACTCGACGCAAGAATTTCACAAATTTGAAAAAAAAATGTTTGCGACAATGAAAACTGATTACGAATTTGATTTCAACTGTTCACGAAATTGATTTCAACTGTTTACGAACCCTGACGAAACCTAAAATTCGCTACAAGTTCGCAAACATTCGCCGCTCTGTGAGATACCCGTACTGTATTTGGTTATGCAAACTTAAGTAACTTTATTCTCTCCGGATGAACGCTCGCGAATGTTTGCGCTTATGAGAAACACATTGGCGAGTACTTATACCAAGGAATTGTAATTCCAGCATGTTGCCACACTTGATTACATACATACATAAGGGCGACATGATTCTTCGTATACTACAGTCACGATTTGGTGGTTGGTTTGTTCTTTTCTTCTTTTTTTGCCTCCGGTGACTCAGGTCGTGAGAGGACGGAATTTGGCGGCAAAGTAAAGACGTTCCGCTCGTTTGACATCACGAGAATAATGTCTTTTGTAGAGCTGCGATTCATTGCATAGCTGTCTGTGGCGTGAGGCACTGCACCGAAAATGAGTATTCGTCACGCACTTTGGAAAATCGCGAAACCACAAAGTAAATATCTGACGTTTGTAGTGACAATGAGCACATTCATAAATGTTGAATGAAGTGTATATGATATATATATATATATATATATATATATATATATATATATATATATATATATATATATGCGTGTGTGTGTGTGTGTGTGTGTATGTGTGTGTGTGTGCTTGTGTTCTTATATATATATATACAATGTATATAATATTTTTCTAGTCTGAATTATTCCTCTGATAAACCATTAAAGTTGTGCTGAAAAAAACTCAAGATGCTTACATTTATTGTTCTAGATCAAAAACGTTTCTCTTCTTGAGAGAAAGAGTCACTGTTGTCCTTTTTGCAGATGATGTTTGTTGTGGAAATCCACAGTATATGTGTTTCATAGAATAATGATTTTATATTAACTTTTCTAAATCATAAGACAGTGTAATTTGCGCAAAATGGATTGATATCAAAGACCGAACATCACTGATTAAAGAAACAAAAGATCAAAGAAACAAACACCTATATATCATGAAATTACGGCTTAACGTAAGTTTCCGAATTACGTGCACAGGTCTATATAGCAAGTGTTTGCGTGTGGCCTGCTTACATATGGAAATTGGACACTATATCGTCCACATGATTAGACTAAATTCCAGTTCAATCAAATATATATTGTTATCAACAGCGTGTGAATACGTAATCAGTTTGCTTGATAAAGGAAAATTTGGAAGGAAATTGATTTCTCAAATACGAATTTCTTCAAGTATGACCGGAATGATCGGGCTTAAAGATGAGGAAGCAAATAAGACGCTACACATGCATCCGAGGATCATTATTTCACTGACAGTTAGTGACTCCAGCTAGTTATGCCCTTGAGTGCATCCTTTGAGTGTAATTTGACACAGAAAACCCCATACATTGTCCAAAGTTCCTGGCATAGAAAGGGTTAAAGTAGATGGTGCTGTCTAGGCGGTGGAGATATAGGTGAGAGGTTCGAATTCAATATTGGTATATTGGTAAGTATTATTATCCTGACTCAAATCAGTCTATAAACTGGGCATTACGTGTTACTTATAATATTGATGTCATTGATTTTGCTGGCAGGAAACAACCTTTCGATTTTGAACATAAAGGCGTATTTAAGCTTTGAACATAATTATGTGTGATAAAAACCTCTCCTGTCAATGACCACTTTATGATGATATCGACTTTCAAGCACAATATGCTTGGCAAAGGACTTAGAATGTGATGGGTATCATGATCGAAGCAACACTTGATGCAAAGCACATCGTTGACTATAACATGCTAAACACATTTCCTCTCTGTAAATATGAGCCCCGGATATCCAGAAACTATTACTTTTCGAAACAAGATTGCAGCATAAACAGGATATGGGGCTGGTGTTTCCTTCATAAACAACGCATTCGAAGTCTCTTTGGTTTCGTTCTGGCAGAAGGGCGATATTGCAAAGTGATAATAACGTTTAAGAAAGATTCTTTGTCCATGCTATGGAAATCGTCGCTTTGGTTTTTCTGTCCTTGTTTTGGTTTTGACAAAATGAAAACAGACACGTTCTCAGATCTGCGATTGACAATGTTGTGGAAACCGAGAATCAGAGCTTAAACAGAGCGAGACTGGTAAAGCAAAAAGAGTCTCTATTATACAGATGGAAGAGAAAGAAAAGGTTTGATGTAAGATTGTTAACAGAAATGAAAAGCACTTTAAAGCAAGAGATTCTGGGTTATTATTCTGCTTTTATAAGCGCATTTCCTGATATACAAGAGACGGTTTAAACGAGGCTATAGTTCAATGTCAATGGAGCGATTGCGGTCGCTCATTATGCATTTGAATGGCTTTTGTCTGAGCCAGATGATGGAACATTCAACATTCTTCATTAGGGCCTATACCATCAACTGTCGCTCTGTCACCACCCCCCCCCCCCCTTCACCCTCACCCTCCCCCTTCTCTTTCTCTTCTTTCATCTTTCCCTCTCTCCCTCTCCCTCTCCCAAAGAGGTTCTAGAACCTTTTTGCTCTCTCTCCCTGCTTGAAGCTCATCAATGCGCCATGTACGCAACTGCAGCAACAGTGACCGGTAAGCTGTCTCTAGATAGTCCTTTTTCCCTAAACACTCACTCGTAGATTGTCGACAGATTAGTTTGACTGAAAGGCGAAACTCGGAATATGTCTTTCTACATAAACAACCACTCGTATATTGGCAATTGATTGACTTGGCAGCGAGGCGTATCTATAGATAGGCCTTTCTGCCAAATTAATCGATAACAAAACGACATTTTCATGGTGTACTAGTATCTGCAAGTAGGCCCTTCTGCTAAATCAATTTGGATGTAGAGCAAGTAGATATGGTTTGGTAAAAAGGAATGTGTCAACGAAACCATCAATTTAGAAAGATTTGTGGAATTTTGACACAAGAAAATTATTAGATAACTAGAGAAGTACTCGGCGAGTGCAAACCTCTGCGAAGCAGCTAATTGCCATCCATCACATGCCGAAAAATTGTCCAATTCCATAATATCATAGGAGCCTTTTGTTTACGTCATCAGCTTCCAGCTGCGCGGCGCCTCATCCGCGAGCAGAGCACGCGCTTTAATAGATCACGTATAAGATGTTCGTTTGTCTGTGTGCAAAATAACTCAAAAAGTTGTGTAGGGATTTGAATGGAACTTGCAGGAAAAGTCGATAAGGCCTTATAACACAAGAAATAGATGACTAATTTTTGGTAGTGATCGGGGAATTTTCATGAATTTTTAAGGGTTAATGAACTTGGGAGTAAAAGCTGCGCGTATTTCAGGTTTACATACGAGCTCTAAGCGCGTCCTCTGCTCAGGCGAGACGCCGCGTTGCTGGAAGCCGCAGACGTAAACAAAAGGCTTCTATATAATATTATTTTATTGGGAAATTTTTCATTTTTCAGCATATGGGTGGAAAGAAGCTGCTCTCTGAGTGCTTTCCTTGTTTCACATATTTCTGTTCGATCGTGTCTAGCTGAATTCAGTGTTGACACTATTTATGCTTCCCGTCTTTAGAGTTCTTGAATGAAGCGGGAACCCATTTCCAGCAGCTCACGGCAATTAGGTCAAGCTATTCATCATCTGGAACAGTCCATTGTTGTGAAATGACATGTGAGGGGAAACATATCCACGAATGTGTGCATGTACATAAACACATGTAAATAATATAACAATACATTATTATACAAGGCATGGCATTACCAGTAACCCGATAGCCCGCGCGGGGTCTCCAGAATTAATTTTCAGTCTGTTTGCGGCAGAATTCAGCCACACTATTTCTTTCCTCGCTGCCAAATTTTACCTTTCTAATAATTGAACCATACCCCTTATGTTACAAATAATCATTACATGAACATGTGGTGTCACGGAAAAGCACGTGTATGCCTCAATGCAATATCGAATAAATTAGGCTCAGTGAACTTGGTCAGAGTATGTGGTATTTAGAACCCTTATCAGCATACTGCCATTGGGTTGTTTTTTTTTTAACATAATTTTCATGGCTTAGAATTACTCCAGTGTTTAATAAAATGACTTCATTTCTTTTTAATTCTTAGTTAATTGTAGTGCTTGATTTTTTAAACATTTTCCTTCCAAATGTCACATGATCATCATGATTTGATATTCTTGTTTAGTGTACAAATCATCACATTATTTTTTGCTATGATTTTCTTTACTTTCGGGCCTTTTTTTCTCTTAGGCATAACATTTTACATTTTTCCACTGCTCAGAAAAAAACCCCACTGTTTTTGTTTTTTTTTTTTTGCTTTATGTTTGTTTGTTTGTTTTTAAAAGACGTCCTTAACATGTGGTCGAGATGCAGTTTGGAATGAATTTCCCTGAAGATGAGAATTCCGTTACAACCTGGCCGCCAAACACTGCCATACAGTCTGCTGTTCCATTTACCTTTTAAAGAAATACATGTAGATGAGATCCATCATTTGTGGCAGAACCTCTTAAGTTCGCAAAATCTCCAAATGCAGTATGATACGAAATGTTGTAAAATGAGAAATATGAAAAAAGACTGAGAACTCTGTTGAAGATGAATTTTGATTCACTACGATTTCATTTGAGAAATATAGATTTGCATACACGCATGTGCATAGATAAGGATGTAGCTGTTAATATATCCATGTGGTAGATAGCTAGGGCCTATATAAAAACCAATATACAACAGAGAGAATGATTACGTTTTCGGCAACAAAGTCGTATACAGAGGGGATTTTCTCTTCTTGTTTCCTTTTTTTTTTCAATTCACAGTAAAAAGTTAGACTGAGAAGAACGAGAAAAATTTTCTAAGCTTAACAATAAAGATTTGATCAAAATCAGAAGAAAGTTAGAGAAAACGTGAAATTTTGACGTTTTTTAATTTTCACGAAATAGTTTTTGAGCAGTCAATATGAATATGAAAATAGTAAACTGATAATGTCATCCCCTCACAAACTGCCGCATACTATGTATTTATAAAGTTTTGTGTATTAAAACGATGGAATTTCCAGTCTTTCGTTCGAACGCAATTATGGTTCCATGACATTTGCTCCCATGAAATTTCTGCACGCTAAGCCAAACATAAAACTTACCCACAAAACATAACGCTAACCCTAATCCTAATCCTCACATCAAACTAAACCTTTCATCCTATTTTCATCCTATCACAAATTTAACCCTAACCCTAAGTCCTTGGAGAAAATAAGACCAGAACAATTGTCGCAGGAGCAAATGTCGTGTCACCACAATGATTATTATGCCCCAAGTCTAAAATCATGATGTATCTGACTGATCATTATTTGGAAGACATTCAATCAGGAATTAATAATATTATTTTTTGTTTTACACTTCTGCAGCAGAAAAGTAGAACTATGGTCATTTTTTTTTTTTTTTTTTTTTTTTTGTACATGAGCAAGGGAAAACTTGTGAGGTGATAACATCATCAGTTCACTACCGGCTTATGCATACCAACCAATGCTAACTGTTCAAGAACTGTTTTGCAAAAATTAGCGGATCTCTGAAATTTCATAACTTCCTTAATTTTAATCCAATTTTGATTAAATTTTTTGCTATTTTGTTTGTCATATTTTGCTCATTCTGTCAGACTATCTCTTGATTGGTCCGGCATTCCCTTTAATAGCATGATATAGATTCGGGAGACAGTGACTGTGAAGTAGATAAATCAACCGTCCTTCCGGCACTGTGTCTGGGAGCCCTGCTTCAATGCGTGCGACTGTTATCAGATTTCCCTTTTCGATCTACGTGTATAATAGGCCAACACATCCAGATTGTTAAAACTGCGGGTGTTTTTTTTTTTTAACTCCGCATTGCAGACGATGTAACTCAACGTGCACGATGCCTCTATGCCATCACACTATTGGAAGTTATTTTTGTATAATTACAAATAGTGTCATCCGTTTTACACCATCCCGTGCTCTTCATATTCCATCCTAGGTTTTCGTTGAACGAGAGAACACCAAATAAACAGACAACAAAACGGATATGGTATAAATGTATTATGTTTCATCAAGTTCCGACCTATAATGGCTTTAAAAGGTCAAACTTTCACAAATTATGATTTCACTGAGTAATGATTTCGATTGTCACCACTGTTTTCTTTAATGCACATATTGGAAATGGTAACGTCAAATGCGCAATACTCCGGCGTTAGTTTGTCCCCGCTCCCTTGGTGCCAATCAAAATGTGCCATTTCTGACGTTTTTAAACACTTTATTAAATAGAAAGTGACCTAGTGAGCGGAATTGAGTGCCCTTTTAGTCTTGCAGGCCCTACTAACCTCGCTGAAAATGGGTCATCCCACCAGCTATAAGACACGCATGGGACGCATGCGGCCTACAAACTAGATACAAAAAAAGGTCCATGGGTCAAATGCCCACGAGTCATACAAGCCACAAGCTACACACAACGTGAACAAGACCCGCGAGCTTGACATCAAGTAAACAGACCCACGTATAGACACTAGGCAAATAAGGTCTGGTGTCTAGCTATAGTGGACAGATATCGTGGGCCTATCTTACTTGAAGTCGAGCTCGTGGGCCTATCTTACTTGAAGTCGAGCTCGTGAGCCTTTATTTATTTATTGTCTTGCTCGTGGGTTGTAGGAATCGTGAGATGCACAATTTCTAAGTTGTATGACTCGTGGGCTGTATGACTAGTAAACAGTATGACTCGTGGGCTGTATGACTAGTAAACAGTATGACTCGTGGGCTGTATGACTCGTGGGCTGTATGACTCGTGGGCTGTATGACTCATGGGCTGTATGACTCGTGGCTAAAACCCGCTGAAAAAGTGTTGCTTTGGTATTTGCTCATTTCGATTTCGACCAGTTATCATTACAATTGCTGTGTTATTAACCTTGTATATTGTTTGTGTTTTGCACATTGTTGACAAGGTAAAAGAACTTGTTCAAGTATTTCTGATGTAATATTCATAAATGAGAAAAATAAAATGATTTAAAATGAATTGAATTTTCGGATTAATCAACCTTCGAAATAACGAGCGTCACCCGAAGCAATCTATACCAGCTACACTTAAAAGCATAATTTACCATTTGCAGATGAAACAGAAACCCAGCATTAGTGCTTTAAAATAGTTCTTAAATGTGAGTTAGGGATAGAAACAACCACTGTAAAAATTTGAATCCGTAAAATCGATGTTAAGTATTGTTAAATATACAAAATGTGAACGATAGTTGTAATAAAAATGTTTCCAGACTAAACCGTCTACAGTACGATTTATTGAGAAAAATGTCTCCTTGTATTTTAGGTTTTATCGCGAAAATCTTTATATGATAGGATATCTTGTGGTACAACAGGCCTAAACATATGCATTAAATGTCCTATCTTGATTTTTTTTTTTAAAAATCACTGTTCCGAAAGGTAAACAGGGCCTTTAATATTTTTGTAGTAAAGTGATTCTTGATTATGTAAAGCAATGACTTGCACATTACTTATGGGATATGTTGGCCCATCTCGTCAAAACTGAATATTCGTATTTGTCATCACCGCTAAGGGCAATGCTTATTGTAATACCCACCGAAATGTCATTTTCAGGTTATGAAGTCTAGATTAAAGCGTCGATAGCAATAGAGTGAAAATGATTTCTCTTGTTCCTGATGGTTAAAAGTCAATCCTATTTCACTGAACACAATTTGTGAACTTCATCGGGGAAGGTAAATGAAGGACAACTGTACGTACGTATGACAGGCAGACATGAACATTACGTGACACTACGGATTCATCACTGACCTCGTTGACTGCGTGTTGCAGTCGCCAGTATGTCGCGGGTTTTTGCGGTGTTTTTGTTTTTGTTTTTGTTCTGCTTCATACAGATATAAAGTATATATCTTAACAAAAAGGTACCCAACTGAGACTGAGTTGTTCTTTTCCTTGCACTTCAGCGACAGGTGCGTTATTGAATAATACCTTCTTTTGCCTTGCACCACTCCGAATTCTGTGCAGTCAGCCTTTTTAAAAGGTCACCGAGGGATAAAGACATAACGAAGATAACAAGAAGGCGAAATAAGCATTTCTGTTGTAATCCTGAAGAATAAAAGCTATACGAGTTTGTTGAGGGTGTGTAAGCGCACTCCGAGTTGTACAAGTACATGCCTACCTGTTTGTAACGTTATGTACGCAAACGCGAGAAAATTTAACAGTGTGTAAGGGGCAGTTGAAAAGTTCAGCGAAACCTTTGTTACGAATTCCCTTGTCAAAGAGGCAAACGATGTAAGAAAACACGCCTGTTGAAAAATCTAACAAGAAAAAAGATGAGCACGTAGAAAGTAAAACACTAATAAAAAAAAAAATGAAAAGGGACATATCCCCAGGCTACCAAAGGACAGAGGTTATTTTTGCTTCCAGACAGAAACTCAACAGCGCATGAAAAGGAGCTATGCCAATACATTACAAGCGAGTGGAGATAATGCAATTTACGGGCTCGTAAAGTCACACAAAATGAATTGATCCCAAAATAGGAGGGATACTTATTTATTTGTCACGTCAGCAGAATATTCATAAACACTATAATATTCTATACTGCTGCTCTCATTTTATTCAATTAATATTTTTCTCCTGTACTGTACACATATTCCACAGTGTACTATATACGTATACCACAGTGTTTGCAATAATATTCTGTATCTTTATTTGACTTTCCAGTTTGCAGTTACATTAATTCATTTCCAACAATGCAAAACATTTACATACCGCACACATAATAACACAATATTAATGCAATGCAGTAACAAAGAAAAATACTGTAAAGTTAACAATACTACGCATCAGTTCCAGATGATATTGAATTTAAATCAAAGTTGCAGGAAATGAAGGACATGTGCTGAAAAGCCAAGCAATATTCTGTATCTTAACTCATTTCATTTCTGTATCATTGCGCGTACAAAAACAGTGGTAGAAAGCCCTATACAAAATAATGTTATCTGTTATGTTATTTGGATTCTTGCATTATGATTGTACAGAGCACGAAAAATGGGGCAGATTCACTACAAATCTACGAGCAGGTGAGAGCGAGAGTGATCCACTATCTAGCGTGATGTAATCTACTTGGAAATCCACGATCTCCATGCAATTAGCGGATTCTGCGCTTTTCTAACATTTTTGCAGTGCGCGTAGCTAGCTATCACTACAAGCGGTAGGTAAAGTGGTGCCGGTGCATGGTGTGGCGTCTGGTGGGTGATCAGTGCAATCAGCTCAATTGACAAAATGGCTGCTTCCGATAATGAAGGAAACTAGTGAATTACAGTAGAAATACAACAGATCATGATGATGATGATGATCCACAGCATTTGTATGGCGCCATATATCTGTCACAGAAACATTCAAAGGCGCAGACTCCTCCAAGACAGTTAGCAATTAAATGTCTGGTGAAAAATGTGAGTCTTGCACGGTCTTGCACATGCACGGTTTAGAAAATTTTCATTAAATTGAAGACGATTTTTGATGATGATCTGGATAACAAACCCATTTTTAGACCTTCTTTTAGTCCTAGACCTCTTCTTGCAGTTCCACCACGCTGGAGCTCCGAAGAATCAACGGTGGATTCCGTGTATACGGTGTAGGCCTACTACGGAGGCCCGTGCATTACATTAGTACACAGCTCTGTCGCTCCCTAGATGCACTGCACGGCCTGTAGACCTATTGGCCCGAATTCACGAAGGTGGTACAAATGAAACCATGGTTTAAACCATGGACAAAGATCGTAGTTTTTTTATGGGGCGCCAAGTGTCGCATGGCCTAATCTATTACGAAATCAGTCATTTCGTTAACGAAATGATCATTTTGTAAATCAGACGTATATTTCGTGACAAAATGAACATTTCGTCGACGAAATCGACGAAAAGACTGATTTCGTCGACGAAATAGGCCATGCGACATTTGGCGCTCCATACAAATTGTCCATGGTTTAAACCATGGTTTCATTGTACCGCCTTCGTGAATTCGAGCCTAGGTCTACACGTTTTGTAGATCCAAGAGAGAGACTCTTGTAAGCATCCCTCTTCTCATGTTTCTTTAAATAGTGATATGATCTTGAGGGATATAAAACAAATATTGACTGCTCTTTTCGGGTCATGGTAAAAACTATTTGCCCTCAGTGATTCGCAACAGTGTCATAATTATACCCGTCGACTTCGTCTCAGTCGGGGCATATAGCACCACTGAGTAATCACCACGGGCAAATAGTTTTAACCACCCCCTTGACTCAGTATGTATACTATCTGATATTTCTTATCGTTATTATCATAAGATCTATTTTTCATTACTATTACCATTGTTATCGTCGTCATTATCAAAAGAAACTATAACATAAAGAACGTGTTGCTAGCCATAGCCTCCCGTACTCTCTCCAACTGCAATATCGGCCAGACGTGAAATAGACAGAAAACACCTTTGTTACAGATGTTGCGTAAAACTGATCACTCTTTATCAAATTAATGGCAAATGCAAACAACATCTCTGTACGCAGTGCTTGCTAGAATCAAGAAATTGAATCGTATATATATATATATATATATATATATATATATACAGTGCGAGAAGAAGAGCAGTCATGGACGTAGCTTCTGGTCAACGTGCGAGTTTATTGGCGAGCTTTCGGTCTCGTTAGGACCTCCATCAGGGCTGTAACGATACAGAAATGACTCACTCGTATGGCTACACTAATAAATACATATATTTACACATGATTACATAGTTATTATAGACGCACGTCAGTTAGATTTATATTATTGTATATATATATATATATATATATATATATATATATATATATATATATATATATATGTATATATATAGAGATAGATATTTATTAGTGTAGCCATACGAGTGAGTCATTTTTATATCGTTACAGCCGTGATGAAGGTCCTAACGAGACCGAAAGCTCGGCAATAAACACGCACGTTGACCACTAGCCTGCTAGCTAAGTCCATGATTGCTCTTCTTCTCGCACTGAATATAAATAATGAAGGAGCTACACTGGTGCTGTAAATGGTCAAGACCCCTTCTCGCAGTCTATATATATATATATATATATATATATATATATATATATATATATATATATATGTATGTATATCACACACACGCACACACACACACACACACACTAACACTAACACACACTCTCGATATTAGTGTCACGGTAATGAGGTGATTTATTCTTGGGATAAAATGGAAATAAGAAAGGAGGCAATGTGAGAATAATATTTTTTTTTCTTCACACTTTGCTGCACATCATTACGCTTCGAACATAGGTTTTTCCGGTCGCGAAGTTACACAAACGAAATGACTAACGTTTCCCAACCGGTGGTCGTGCTCTGATGAATAGCCAGATTATAGAAGATAAGTATTATGGAATCGAATCGCTTGCATGGCCTGTCCATTTCACCTAAAGTTTCTATAGGACCACTGAATTTCTGATCACTCTCCAGCGCTGTAGATATTTCCACTGGAAACTACTATGTCATTTTATTTCTAATATACGCTGGTATCTTTTAATTTGAATTTGAAGTATTGTTGGTCTGTTAATATTTTTATTATTCCTTTAACTTGCTCTGACAATAAGATTGGTTTTCCATTTGCCTATTGCTGCTCTACAGATCCTTAGAATCTTTTTAGTTGATCTGATGAAAAAAAACTAGCATAGATTTGTTTCACATACATGCGTACTTCACTGAATACACATTATCATAAGTTGTGTTTAATTAGTTTGTGTGACACTTTAAAAATGATTTTGTACTCAAATGAAGCTTTGAGTCCATTTCTTTGTCTGCTGTCCCAAGGTACATTCGTATATGCATACTATGCTTTGCATTTCATTTTGACTTTGAAGTGAAAGACGGATATTTCGTACTTCATTCTTTCAACTAAATTTACTAATAATCCATGCATTCAAAAAAAAAAAAAAATCAGTGTTATGCTCCAGACTTTGCCGTAGGATTTTTTTTTTTCACATACCAACATAAACTAAAGAAAGTCTTCGCGCCTTGTACTAAGGCTATAAAATGACAACATAATATACATTCATAATCATTAGCCTACGACGATGACTGTTCCGGTTTTCGATGTATGAAGATGTACATGACAAGTAAAGCGCCATAATAGCGCCAACCTAGATATTCAGTGAATAGAAGAACATAGCCTTGGACTATTAAAACATTCAGTGCTTTGTTTGTTTCATCTTTTCCTTTATTTATTCAGACACGGGTAGAAACTCGCACTCGACCGAGAAGCTGTTTTTCAGCAAGTCCGTACATACATGCTCGCATAAATGAACAAGCTTAAAACAAACATGCATTTTTCACAAGGACGAAGCAGACATGCGCAAACATGTACAATCTTATGCAAACAATATGTATTTACTATACAAGCACTCGAATTAACGAGTATATACCGATAATAATTTTTTTAAAGGAGAATCGTGTTAATAGTTTCCAGCAGCGTACTGTTATGAAGAATTTTTTCGAACAGTCGAGAAATAAGAACGAAAATATACGAAGAATTAACACGTTCCACGGAAACTTGATAAAAAGGGTGACATTATCCAATTCCAGCTGAGCATAACCCCGGAAAGTATATGGAGGAGGACGCGCCGCGTCGTAAAAGAAAAGAAGAAGAAGAAGAAGAAGAAAATAAAAGCAAGTGACGCATGTGAATAATAGCGGTAGTGTCTGAAATTAGACCTTCAGACCTTTTAGCCACAAACCTTGGTAATTTCCTCATCCCCATCTCCCCGAACGAGTGTCTCTGGTATTAAAAGAGAGAGAGAGAGAGAGAGAGAGAGAGAGGGGGGGGGGGGGGTAAAGAATTGACGTGATGTAACTTTTACTATTCATTATTCCATCAATTTACCAGATAAGAGGCAGTATACTTTCAGACGTCATCATTTTCAAAAGACGTAATCTATTGCTTTCTTGATATTTTGGTTTTGCAGATTTTTTAAATTCTATTTCAAATAATGTTTTGTGCATCCCGCCCCTTCTAAGATTGGAGAACATAATACGTTCTCTAAGCTTTTTGCCCCCACCCCAACCCCCAAGCACACACTTTCTCGTTAAAGGAGGTGCGGGGTTTTTTTAACACTATATCCGTCATCCCAAATTTTATCATTGCATATCAATCCTGCAATATGCGTTGCGCGCTCAATTACCACGTATACGCTGGTAACGTATGGAATACATTGCTAATACAGCACAACGGAGGAGTGGACAGATGAATTGTTAAAGTCCTTCGACCCAGGCAGCCCTGGGGCTGACGTCAACCGCGGAGACGGCGCGATTACCATGGCAACGGGTTTTTGAATGAAGCTCGTATCTGAATGGACTGTCATTGATTTCATTATTGAAGGCTCATCCACTTAACATAGCGCATTCCGTTGCCGGTGTACAATGGTTAAATACTTTGAAAATTGATCCATTGTCGAATAGTTGACTTCCTTTTTCAATTTGCCACTGGAATTCTCAATCCTTTCATGTTATATTTCTTTTGACCTTGCTGCATGTACGTCATCGTTGCAACAAAACATTCAATGAATTACCCTCCCCCTTCAGAAACATATATAAGTATTATGATCCTGTCCAATTTCAATTCTGTCAACAGGGGATAAGGATCTAAATATAAACTAAACACTTTGAAAAGTTTGCTCTTATTTCAAGTTTTTCTTATTTTCTATATTCATCCCTTGTCTCCTCAAGATTCTGCTTCCACATTCTAAAGCTCAACATGTTGTTTAAGATACAAATAAGTGCATTTTACTCGCAAATATTCTCTTGACTTCTGTGAGACGGTGCACTTGTATTTCAAACAAGCACTGCCAAGGAGTGGTTGCCATGGGACAAACGGTCAGGCTGAAAACGGAAAAAACAAGTGGATAGGAAGAGGTTTAAAAAAACAACAACATAGAAGCCAAAACTCAGTAATAAAAAAGGAAAGGAGTAGTCGCAAAGAGTTCATACCAACAACAAAAAATGAAGCTTACCAACAATATGACCAAGAAAGGAGCTCCACCCTTTCTACCGTTTTATGACTCTCTTGCTTTTATTTGCCCTTCATTAGTCAGTGCGCCACGTAAATATGACGTCACTTGTGCAATATGCCTTACAGTGCCACCCATCCTCTGCCCGTGATTCGATCGGTTTCAGCTCCTTACTCACAAGGTTCGTTTTACCGAAGGTTTGTTATTCCAAAAATGAAAAGACTTTTTATAAGGGAGGTTCGTTAATCCACGAAAAAGGGGGTTCGTAATTCCTGAGGTTTGTTATACTATACGCACCTTTTTTTTTTCGGATTAACGAGCCTTATTTCATTTTCGGATAAACGAACATTCAGAAAAACGAACCTTACTTTATTTTCGGATAAACGAACCTTCGGTAGAAACGAACCTTATTGCATTTTCGGATTAAAACTTCGGGATAACGAACATCACTCGCTTTGTTCTACCGATATTTGATTTCCAACTTCGAACGCATAGACTTCAATGTTCAATTGTCTTAATTGCTGTATTCAACAATTTACCCATGCAATTTTTGTTATGTTAATGGTTTATTTGTTGAAACGTGGAATATTGAACAATAAAACAAACAAACAAACTTCGACGTCTCCTGTCCGTCTTCCGGTTATATCCAGTAGCACCAACCCCACGCCCATGATACATTGTCGGCGTATCCGGGCAATTACCCCCGGAGGGCAATTACCCCTCGGCCAAATACTGGTTAGTGGTAAGGTAAGAGTAAAGATTAGGGTTAGGGTTAGGTTTAGGGTTAGGAGTTTGGGTTAGGGTTAGGGTTGGTTTCAGGATTAGGATTAGGATTAGGGCCAGGGGAAGGGTGCGGGGTAATTGCCCAGGGGGTAATTGCCCTAGACCCCATTGTCGGTAGTAGACATTGTTCTTATTTTTGTTTCCTATATCCACCACGTTAACTTTAACTCATGATCATATTTCATCTTTGTAGAGTGCAGTACTGCGCATTTTTAACCCGTGACTTGCATGTTTTACGCACTAGAATACGAATCCTTTCCATGTCCTTTTCTCTCTCTCTCTCTCTCTCTCTCTCTCTCTCTCTCTCTCGAACAGGCACGGACATAAAATAAAATCAATCTGAGGTCGAATTGCAATCCTTTTAATCCTTAAGAGATCTATTATCTTTGCGAATGTACTTTGAATTTAATGCAATGCCATGTTATTATCATTCTGATGCTTAAGAAATTTCCCTTGGTTCCCATGATAACAAGATAGTGATGCTTCTTAAAATATCTCCTGAGGGGAGGCCTTCATTCCGTCTGTAACTTTTTTTTTCTTTATCCTCCTTCGAGGGACTTTATTTTATTTCAAATATCTAAAAAAAGTTCACAAAAACATACAGAGAGCAGGATGTACGAACATAGAAAGTAAGGGTACGAACAACTAGTTGTCACAATCATATCATCACATGAATTTCGATTCCTCTAGTGAAAGTATATTTCAAATATATTCCGTCTGTAACTTACCATTGCTTACTGCTGGACTTTGTATATCAAAAGATCCCATTGCACCATCTATAGTTATATCACTTCGTTTTAAAGAGATGGGTAAAGCACACGAACGTCACATTAATTTTGAATGAAATAGATATACAATGTAATTGATGACCTTTCCTATTAAGAAAAAAAATCTCAGCTGTATGATATCTAACTATTGTCTGAAAAGGAGGCTAAAGTGGTGAAACTGAAACAATATTGGGGTTCAACATGATCATTAAATGCTCTAATGACAATTTTCACTAGACCGAATTTTCAGCTCAATTTTTCCATTGACCGTACTATTAGAAACTCTTTTCAAACAGTCATTATGATCGAATGTTGATATTTGTTCATATAACAGGTATGTTGACAGTTCATCATCTATTGTCTAAATGTATGCATGCCTGAATGTATCCGGGTTTTGTTTTGTTTTGTTTTGTTTTTACCCATAGCATACTCATTATACAGCTTAATATTTAGCAGAGTTTGACAATGTTCCTACATGGAGCCACCGCCATGTTTGAAATGTTTGAAATGTGTGTGTGTGTGTGTGTGTGTGTGTGTGTGTGTGTGTGTGTGTGTTTGTGTTTGTGTTTGTTTGTTTTAATATCAATCGTGAATACCATTTTTTTTTTGTCCACGGCAAGATAAATGACATTAAAGTACTGAAGTAATTAGAGAGGTACAGACTGTCTGTGTTCAAAACATTAATTATTCTCTTATACAGAGCATAGCGTGTGTATCAGGTTTCTTCAAACAACAATGTGACAATGGTGTAACATCACAGGATCATATTAATGACATCCTGTATATCAACTGACATTCGTGTCAGCTATCAAGAACTGAATCAAGGGTCAAATTAAAAAAATATATCCACCTTCGCGTCAATTATTCTATCATGGTGATACTTCTATCATAGTGATACTTCTACCATAGTGATATTCTATCATAGTGTTTACTGAATTACAGAATGTAACTAACTATTTTTTGTAACACTTCTGCGAACAACCTAATGGCAGAGTCGAGAAATAGATAATGTCATATTATCAACCTAAAAACTTGTGAAGTGATACCGATATCACGACCGACATGATGAAACATTAATATTTCCTTACCTGCCTGTGGTTCATTTTCTAATCAACTTGAACATGATGAAACTTCATGAGGACTTTGTAGTCTCCCTTTAAAGGAGAATGAAACCCAGATATGTTGTGTATATTTTGGATAGAAAAAAATAATCCTGTTGTGATTGGTTGAGAGAGCCTCACGTGATTTTCAACTATTTCAGAATGTTGGTCTGTTTGACAACCTATGGTATACTATTTTGAAAATTATGTCACTCCTTATGATTACATTTTCAAAATAATGTACTGTATTATTTGTGAAATGATGGAACGGTGCAATTTCCTATTTGTGAGGGTTGTTTTTTTTTATGAATCTGTACATTGTGTCATTATATTAATTTCCTAAAGAAATTATCAATCTGATTTGTAATGTTAAAATAGTACTATATCGATAAATGAATAAAATTTTTGAAAATAAATCGGAATCAATAAGAAAGCGAATAATCTAGAATAGCGAGCTCTTAAGTTGATCGTCATTCTTTGTTGTTGCTTGTTAATGTCCGGGTTTATGTATTCAAGTGGACATAGAATCTAGGCTAGGTGATACACTTCAAAAAACGTGAACCCAAACGTAGTCTGTCTCGCCCAATACAGCATTCACCTCACGTGACGATCCACTTGTTTTCTTTATACGTTCGTTGTGTGAGGGTGTGTGTGTGAGTGTGTGTGTGTGTGTGCGTGTGTGTGAGGGTATGTGTGTGTGTGGGTGTGGGTGTGTGTGGGCATAAGTGGCGGTTATACTTTTTTACATTATGGATTCAAAAAAGTTATGCGTTCACTTTGTTTGATTTTAGATTATCTTCTGATCACGATTATTAAGTATCAAGGTCGTGTGAAATATTTTCAATCATTTTTTTTTTTATCATAATGAATTGAAAACAAAATCCATAATTGTTTGGTTCAATTTGTTGCCACATTCAAAATGATTGTGTAAATCTTCATTTGCATTATCATTGTGGAATCAGAAATAAAAATCGTTGGAAAAAAGGTGAGCCTGTGCGTGTATGTGTTGTTTTTTTTGCAAGTACTAAAATACTTTTTCACATATAAAGGAGAAAGAGCCTCAATGCAGATAAACGTTTGTTCAAATAGATTTTTAAAAAATGAATGAATTGATAAACTAAAAGATGGATAAAACATGACAAATATATTTTGACAGAATCTCTACATCCTCACAAGGGGGGGGGGGAGCAACTTGTTGTTCGGTTCGGTTGGTTTCGGATCAGATGACCTCAACAGGTGAATGAACAATCGATCGCTGATAGATGTTAGAGCGTGCAGGCACATGAGTAGCCGACTTAAACTGCCATCTTTTTCTGTCTCCTCGGGCTTATATTGCGGATCGAAAACATAAATCATAATTTTTGGCATGTCTTTTGAGAATGTATGAGAAATAATAAAATTGCTTGGAAGAGTTAGAAATAATATTGCTGATTTGGTGGCCAGTTTTTCAGCGCAATAGATGGTTTTACGCTTGAAATTTTGCTGTACAATTCTTCTAGCATTCACATTTTCCCCAGCCATTGACAAAAGCGCATTAAAAATGTCTGCGGTGCCTGCGGGGTGGTGCGTTTTGACGAAAAAACAACAACAACAACAACAACACAAGTTCACGTTATTCTAATTGTTTAAAGTAAAATTTTCTCATTGATCCATTCCCCCTTCCCGTTCGGATGAATCCATACAATGTGTGTATGTGATGCAAGATATGCGTTTATTTCGGTTAGTTTGTTGTGACGACGTTCGTGTGTGTTCTTACCCATAATAACGATAAAAGTAATAATGATAACAACAACAACAACAATAATAATGATGACAATAACGAAACAAAATAACAAGTCGGGTCCATGTGACTTATCATGACATTGTGCCACACGGGATGATACTTCGGTCACGCATTGTCGTCATTAGAATAAACGCAGCCATCCGAACGAGGCTGACTTAAAAATATACAAAGCAACCTTGTTCTATTCATTTCTGCTGTTTGGCTTTTAATTTTTGTTGGGTAGTGTAATGCATAAATATTGTCACATTCCGAGCATGAAATGCGGAGATTGGCTATTGTTCTTAAGCAGAGGACTCCTTGTTTACCACCCTTCCGCTAAATTGTAAGTAAGACGATGGCGTAACATCTTGCTACACATGCAGAAACACGAGCAGAAAAAGACAGACAGGCAAATGATGAGTGGGGGCGGAGGTGGGGGAAAAAACTGTGCCAAAGTTCGGTTAAAAAAGAAAAACAGTCAGGTTGCGCACTGGAACACTTTATAGCAATAACAACGTTACTTATGATCTTACCTAGCCATTGAAGCTTCAGCCATGAAAACACAATTCGGGGGGGGGGGGGAGGGGCATAATATTGTTGTTATCATCTTCATTATAATTTCCACGTACCAATTTATACACTTGGGTCGTAAGGATTTAATTGGGTGTAACATCTATCCCCCTTGAAAGCAGGTATTGTACAACCCAGGATGTCTTACCGAAGCGTTGCAGTATGATTATATTATTCCCCATTAAAAGTGTAGTGTCGAAAATGCAGTTCGCACGGCCAAACGTTCTTTGGAAGAGGTTGAGAAAGGAGAAATTTCCGTTCATTCATCATTGAATTGGCTTGCTGGAGTGAGACAAAATTAAGGGAAAATAATGGACCGTTGGACATCTTTTTTCTTTTTCAATCGATGTGTGGATGTCTTTATCAACCATGGATCAATACATCCACACATTAGTAATAAAAGTAAAGGTTACCAGTTTTGGTCTACAACGTTTCTAGCAATCACACTTTCCCAAGTTCAAAAGACTAGATCAGATGCATGATTCTAATTTATCACTTACAATGTTCTCATTCGTTCATATTTTTTGTATGCCGTTCCTATGAATGGACAATGCATGCGTGTATGTTTTTATGCAAGACTTTTTTCAGTCCCATTACACTTTTTCGTATATGCTTTTATTACCCAAAACAACAACAAAAAAAAAAAACAAAAAAAACCCCAGAAATAGCTATACCGTATGAAATGTGGCAGACGTATTGTGGATGATAAAATTGGACGATCTTCCCAAAAATTATCAATTGTCTAGTTTTAGGGCCGCCACCGTTAAAGGCAAGATGAAGAGCACTTGAAAATATCACCATTAACATGTGTCAGTAACAAGTCTAGACAATGTCTATTTTTCATTAAAATAAAAAAGATAAAATTTTGTGGAATTCTCTTTATATTTGCCTTACATCGTTGTTATGCAGTGATGTCACAAACTGTCTTCTGATCCAGCATTGGCGGCACTGAAACGTTAAAAATTCATCCATCCTGAAATCTATGTGTGTGTGTGTGTAGGCCTAATATCATATGCATATTATATATATAAATATATATATATATATATATATATATATATATATATATATATATATATATATATATATATATATATATATATATATATATATATATATATAATCTATATATCATATTGATAAAACCTGCTTATACTACAATTGCAAGTATACCTTTTGAATGCATGTTGAATAAACCACGACGTACGTTGGATGTCAAGACACCTTCAAGTGTGTGTGTGTGTGTGCGTGCGTGTGTGTGTGTGCGTGTGTGTGTGTGTGTGTGTGCGTGTGTGTGTGTGTGTGTGTGTGTGTGTGTGTCTGTGTTTGTGCGTGTGGACACTTTTATGGTAGCGCCACAAAATAAATAGTAGGGCCTATATCCCTTAACATACTGTATATCAGTAACAAGTCGATGGAGTGTGTACTTTTCATGAAAAATTATACATTTTGCGGATTTCTTGTTATGTTTTTATATTGTTGTCCATAATGACGTCATGAAGTGAAGTATTCTCCTTACCAAGCGGTGACGGCACCGAAACTTTAAATATTTAGAACTTTTGAATCGATTGTCCTATTTTTCTCAAACTTTCACTGGTGTGCATGTTCTATTGCTGCTTTCACTCAAAGGTCCTGTTTACCTTTGGAGCAGTGATTTAAAACATGTTCAAGATATCACATTCATATTCATATTCAAGTAATGTGCAGATCAATGTACAGTGACGGGGCGATCGTTAACGGGCCCGTTAACAATCGCCCCTTCACTGTATAGTTCAAGTTCAAGTTCAAGTTCAAGTTCATATTTATTCGTTTTTTTCCACAATATACAAACATAAATCTCACTTTCTTAAGTGACAAAAACAATGCATACAATTGTACAGAAGAAGGCAACAATAATAATAGGGGGAAAAAAAAACTAACAGTAGCGATACATTGCAATAGGTGCTAAGATGTAGGCATGCTAACCTTGAAACATTAAACTGTACATTACTTGAATATGAGACCATTATGAAGCAAATAATTTTCACACAACAATAGATATAAAATGTACTCTTAAATGAATCCCAGAAGGATTGGAACAATCATCCCCCAGCATTCCCACTGATTCCCACTGATCAGTTACTAGCCATCCCCTTTAAATCTGGAGACATTGTTATTATAAGTATTGTTCACATTTTGTATATTCAACAATACTTAACGTCGACTATACTGGTTCCAATTTTTACATTTGTTGTTTCTATCCCTCACTCACATTTTAGAACTACACTGTATCTTGAAACACTAATGCTGGGTTTTTGTTTCATCTGCAAATGGTAAATTGTGCCTTTGATCCACATTATCTTATATTTGGGATTTCTTTTCCATTAAAGTTATGATTGTAAATAAACAGGTGCAATGAAATTGTTCAATAAGGTACAGAATGTCGATTTTGTTGTGTTCCAAAGACCACAACATTAATGCGCAGAAAGACTACAAGAGTGTATAAAGAGATCAGACATTTCGGATTGCCCGATTTAGCAGTCCAACCCCTCCCCCCCCCCCCCGAAAAAATTGTTTGTTTGTTTTTTTTGGCCCAATATAACAAATCTATTTCATTTCATTTCATTTTTCCAATTCCAACAAAAACAAACACAAAAACAAAAACAACTAGAGATATCGCTATGGCGACTGGTATGCCTCCGCCATAATGTATGATTCTCCTAATAGGTCTATAGTACGTCTTGACAATGTTTGATAACAGTTTCATCTAATTGGCAAAATATTAAAATATTAAAATGTTATAATGTGTTGAGTGTTCACTTTCCTTGCCCTAGGTTTACTTGGATGAATGGCTACATTTTCTAAGAGCATATGTTTGGGGATTTGAGTACTTTTACTTTACTTTTGACCCTTTTAGAAGTATATAAGTCTATGCATTGAGTAATTTTCAAGTTATAGAGACAAAGTGTAATTTCTGTATTATATTGTACATTGTTAGCATTTTTACCTGGCCTTTGACCCCATGACCTTTTATATTAGTTTCATGATGATACCTTGAGCCACTTCCGAGATATGGAGGAAGAAGTAAAATTTAGCACTTTCACTTGACCTTTGACCTTTTGATCTTTGACTCTTTGGCAAAAAACTTCCCAGAGAATCTCTATTGGGCAATACATATAAACACCAAGTTTCAAGAAAAATCCTGCAGGCATTGCATAAATAGGACGGAAAAAGTGATATTTAATGAGTTGACCTTGACCTTTAACCCCGTGATCTTTTACCTCATGACCCCCAAATTCCCTAGATAATCACTGCCAGTCAGTAGGCCTACATGCATATGTACTATGTTCCATGAAGATACCTTCAACTATTTCTGAGATATGGAGAAAAATTAGGTAAAATTTTAACATTTTCACTTTACATTTGACCTTTGACCTCATGACCCGAAACTCTCATTGGAGAATCTTTATTGGGTGATACATGTATACACTAATTGACAAGAAAATATTTTCAGGCATTGCATTGATATGGGGAAATAGTGAAATTGTCAGCATTTGACTTTGACCTTTTACCTTGAGCATCTGCACCCAAAAGTTGATAGAAAACTTCACCCCCTCATACATATACCTGCCAAGTTTCATTGGCATACGACACCTCAAACGTTTTTTTTTTTTTTTTTAGTTATGCTGTCCACAAAATTGATTACGGACGGACGGACGGAAGGACGGAAGGACGGATAACCCGAAAACATAATGCCTCCGGCGACACTTCGTGGCGGAGGTGTAAAAACACAGACATGAGCACGACGTAATTGTATGAACAGAAAGTTATTAAAAATACTTACACGTGCTCGTGAATTGTTACATGACAATAAGCAACAAACTCTTAACAAAGTCATATACAATTAATTAACGTTGTATCAAATAATGGGTAATTAAGTAGGCTGTTGGAAATGGAGGGGACCGCTAAAAAAGCTTAGCTTGTATAGTGCAGTCCTCCTGAGTAAATTTAAAAAGAACTAGAAATGTCGCTTTGGCGACTGGTATGCCTCCGCCATAATGCATGATTCTCCTAATAGGTCTAGAAAGTACATGTGGACAATGTGTGATAACATTTTCACAAAATTGGCAAAATATTAAAATGACAAGTTTGTCACAAATGTGTTGAATGTTCACCTTCCTTGACATAGGTTTAATTGGATGAATAGGAGAGCATGTATTTGGGATTTAAAGACTTTAACTTGACTTTGACCCATTCATACGTTTATGCATTGAGTAATGTTCATGGTATGGAGAAAGAGTGCAATTTCTGTATATTGAATAGTAAATTGTTACCATTTTCATCTGGCTTTTGACCCTAAGATTCATAAGATAATCACTGTCAGGCAGAACATGCATAAATATGTAGTACGTTTCAAGATAACTTGAGCCACTTCCAAGATATGGAGGAAAAACTTAGTTCAGCACTTTCACTTGATTTTTGACTTTTTGACCTTTGAGGCAAAAACAAAAGAAAAAAAAAACTTTCCAGAGAATATCTATTAGGTTATACATGCATACACCAAGTGTTACAAAAAATAATCCTGCTGGCATTGCATTTAAAACATGAGGGAAATAGTAAAATTTTGAAGTGTTGCCCTTGACCTTTGACCCCATGAACCCTAAATTCGCTAGATAATCACTGCCAGTCAGTACATGTATATATAATATGTTCCATGAAGAAACCTTGAACAATTTCCAAGGTACAGAAAAAAAAGGTGAAGTTTTAATATTTCTACTTGACCTTTTGACCTTTGACCTTTGACCTCATGACCCAAACTTTCACCAGAGAATCTTAATTGGGTAATACATGCATAGACTAAGTTTCAAGAAAATATCTTCAGGCATTGCATAGATATGATGGAAATAGTGAAATTTTCTGTATTTGACCTTGACCTTTTGACCTTTGACCTTGAGTATGTGCACCCAAAAGTTGATAGGCACAACTTCACCCCCTAATACACATACATGCCAAGTTTCATTACGATACCTCAAAAGGTTTTGATAGTTACCCTGTCCACAAAATTCATTACGGACGGACGGAATGACGGACGGACGGACGGAAGGACGGACAACCCGAAAACATAATGCCTCCGGCACCACTTTGTGGCGGAGGCATAATGATAAAAGTCACAAATGTGAGCAACCCTTGCTGGTCATTAAAGGGGAATTCGATATGATTTTCATAATTTCACATCATGTAGTACATGAATCGACAGCTCCATGTATAGATTTGTGGAACTTATTGTGGTCCTTGAGCAGAGAAACCAATACTCTGTTCAAGAAATCACACTGAACAGTGTTGATGACATGGAGCCTCACATATTTCAGAAATGCAGCAGTGCAATTCCATTACAATACCGCTAAGAAGAGAACAAAAGAGCGCTCTGAATCTGCTGCACTCAGGAAAACACATAAGTAAATAGGGGGGGGGGGGGGCGAAAACTTATTACTCTACGTGAACAAAAGAAATACAAGACATATACAGAAGGTGCCTGAAAAACAGAAACAAGTGGAACGCGATTCTTCACAGTGCAAAAGTGTATGTACACATTGTATATGCGAATGTCTACTGGCATCAACAATGGTGAGCCTCATATTATGAGCTTTGTGATAGTGAGAGGTTGGGGGGGGGGGGGGGGGGGAGTTGCTTATTTTCCTTGTGCATTCTTCGTTTTGTTACTTATCTCGGATAAAAAGAAATAAACCATCATTATATTGAACAAAACAGGAACTGTTAACGTCCTTATTAACATGAGCCCGGTAAATTCTTCAACGAACAGAAAAAAAAAAAAAAAAAAAAAGTACAGCCGAATGTGTCTGTTCACTGTTGAACAATAGTTGGCGCTGTTATTCCTCGATTGCGACAAAACTGATCTCTCCCTACCCACCCCCCCCCCCCCCCGCCCTTCATAAGGCAGTTCGAGGTTGCACCTTGCACATGCACATTAAAAAAAAAGTTCATTTATACCCACAAGGTATGTTGGAATTCATGAAATTCTCTCGTCGAGAGGTTTTTATGCATCTGATTGACAAATAGCCCTACATCGACGTAAATAAGCACTGAATTGATCAGTGCTTTAGTAGTAGCCATGATGAAAATCATGGGCGTATGTACTCGAGCAGGATTCGAACCTACGACCTCCTGTGGGGGGGGGGGGGGCATGTCATGAAGCGTTTTGGTCGGATATTTTTCTGACAAACTGTTACAAGTTACCGAAATCCTTGCATCTGATTGGCTGAGAGCAAAATGCTTCATGAAATGCCCCCACCCCCCCCCCCCCCCCCGCGATCTCCGAACAGGCGTCATCTCCACTAGACCACCGAACTTCCGCATGTGTTGGTTGAGTTGAGTTGAGTTTATTAACAACATACATGTGAATATGATAACATGAAATGACATAGGGTAAGATACAATGGCATGAAAATCTTTTATGAGAATACAATGATATACAAGGTTCTTACAGCTATGCAAGCATATGTTTTACATACTTATATTTATCTTACATAAGAATACATGTGGTATAGATATTATTGATTTAGTTTCATTGTGATACATTTATCACTGAAAAGGCAAAGAGAATGAATAAGAATGTAATATAGACATATATGCATAGACATGTGGTATAAATATTATTGATTTAGTTTCATTGTGATACATTTATCACTGAAAAGGCAAAGAGAATGAATAAGAATGTAATATAGACATATATGCATAGACAAAGGTTCTAAAAAATAGAAAATAGAAAACAGAAGATAATGTTGTTAAAGGGGGAAACCAAAAGTTAGCACAAGTGCTAGTCGAGAACGGTTCTCCCATTATAGCTACATGTATATTTAAAATGCTTATTGCAAGGTCTACCCTTCTAAAGTAACTGTACTATAAAGTACATTAAACGAAACATTTGAATATTCTTTTCATCACTTAGCTTCATTTAACAAGTGATTTTCTAGATTTCTTCGGAAATGAAGATCTTGTTCTTTCCTCTTGAATATTTTTGGGCAAACTATTCCAGAACTATGACCCGACAAAAGATATAGAAAATGTACCATGTGTCGTTTTACATTTCGGGAGACTAAGCATGGAATGATCTTTGCCTCCAGTCCTGTATGCATGATTCATTGGCTCATAATATTGCGTTACAGAATGTGGTAAATTTCCCTTGTGTAGATCATATACAAAGGTTGACACTGCAAGCTTATGCAGGTCAAGAACATCTAACACTCCTAGACTGGTGAATAATGGCCTAGAACTTGTTCTTAAGGGGGAAAATGTAATTGCTCTCACGGCCATTTTTTTTTTTTGTGCTAAAAATATACAATTTAATTGGCTTCTGTAGGTACTTCCCCATACTTCAATTCCATAGAGTATATGTGATTGTATAAAGAATTTATATAAAAGCATGAGAACATGCCTTGGAACAAAGTATCTTAACTTAAAAATCAAGCCAATTTTGCGCCTAATGCATTTGTTGATACACTGAATCTGATCCTTCCACGTCAAGGTCTCATCAATTTGGATTCCTATAAAAGATGCTACATGTACTCTTTCTATAACCGTTTCAGATACTGTTAACACGCCTTTAATTGCAATTGGTTGTCTTGGTCCTTTAATAATCATATGATTTGTTTTCTTCAAGTTAATAGTTAATTTATTCACAATACACCATTTCTGCACCTCATTCAATTTTCCATTTACGTCATTCATATCAATTTCTTTTGTACCTTTGGGAAATGTATGAAAAATGTTTGAATAGTCATTGAAAAGTCTGAACTGACAATAGTTAGATGAGCTAGGTAAATCATTGATGTATAATAGGAACAGTGTGGGTCCCAGCACTGATCCTTGTGGTACTCCACATGAGATTGTTCTACTATAAACTGGATATTTCAACCTTGTAGCACAATACCTGCGATCGGTTTGAGAGGTAATTTTGGAACCACTGCAACACAATGCCTCTTATGCCATAATATTCTAATTTCGCTGAAAGGATGCGATGATTGATTGTGTCAAACGCCTTTTTGAAATCTATAAATATACCAAGGGTTATTTCACCTTTATCATTTGATTGTATTAATGTATTAACCAAATTGATTAATGATAATTTTGTACTGCATTTCTTACGAAATCCATACTGGTGTCTGTACAAAATTTTAGTGGACTCTAAAAAGTCCATTAGACGACCATTGACTAATTTCTCGAAAACTTTTGCAATTACTGGCAGAACTGAAATAGGTCTGTAATTATCTGGGTCATCTTTCGAACCTTTCTTGAACAAAGGCGTCACTTTTGCAATCTTAAAGTGCATCTGGGAATTGGCCCATTTCTAATGACAAATTAAAGATATAAGTCAATGGGGAAACAATATTTGGTGCTGCGTCCTTGATCAATCTTATTGACAAATTATCATAATCATGAGACTTTGTAGCATCAAGAGCATATACAATATCCATAATTTCTTCTTCTCTTGTAGGTTTCCAAACCAAAGACTTTGTATTTCTGGCACTCAAATAATCTTGAAAGCAACTATTAGGAGGCCCATTTGGTATTCGTTCTGCCAAATTCGACCCAACAGTGACAAAGTAGTTATTCTTCGGCTATTTCAATTTCAGAAGATACAACTTTATCAATTCCACCTTGATTAATAGTTAACTCTTCTATATCCAACTGCTTACTCTTACCCTTTCTACCAATTAACTCATTAATGGTATCCCATGTCCTTGTCATATCACTTTTGTTACGATTAAACGAATTGCAATAATACAATCTCTTTGCATTTTAATAACTGTTACCAAAGTGTTTCTATACCTTTTATACTTGTTTCCGTGTTCGTCACTAAAATTTGATGACCTGTAGTTTTGTATAAGGTGTGCTTCTTCTTGATGGATTTAAGAATCGCTGATGAGATCCAAGGTTTCTTAGGCTGTTCTTTTTCTGAAATACATTATATTCTATTGTGGGTGCATGCTTATCACATATTTTCACAAACATGTCTTGAAAAACTTTATATGCTGTGTTTACATCTTCGTATCTAGATACATGTGCCCATTAAATTCTCCCTAGATCCTCGTGAAATGACTGGGCATTAAATGACTTGTAGGATCGGGCAAATTTCCGCACAAAAGCATTCGTATTTTTATTCCCGTTTTAAAAAAATGGCAAAAATTGGAAAATTATCTGACACATCTGTCTCAATGACACCTGAATGAATTGTATGACTATACACATTAGTATAAATATGATCAATAACAGACGAAGTAACATAATCTGTCACCCTTGTGGGTAACGTGATAATTTGTTGCACTCCTGTACTCTCTACCATACTCAGATAATCATATACCTTTTGAATATTCGTTTGAGATATATCTGTATTGAAATCACCAAGAAGTACAATGCCTGTTTTTCCAACATTAAGCTCCTCTAAAACATTAAAGGGGCATTCCGGACGATTTTCATAATTTCACATCATGTAGTGCATAAATCGACAACTCCGTGTATAGATTCCTGGAATTTATTGTGGTCCTCGATCAGAGAAACCAATAAATTGAAAATTTTAAACAAATTACACTGAACAGTGTTGATGACATCAGAGCCTCATATATTTCAGAAATGTAGCAGGGTAATTCCATTACAATACCGCTTGCTCAACAAGTTCACCTGTGAAAAATCTATGCATGCCTTCTTCTTTTGTTCTGCTTCCTTGAGCCCCAACTCACACATTTTTATGGTGAGGCGCCATGTCATCATCCTTGTTCATTGCGATTCGTTATAGATTTTGAAAACATTTTCATTTCTCATCCCAATCACTATAAATTCTGAAACTCTGTACTCAGTTTAACTAGTTTATAGTTGTTCAAGTGTAAAAATCTGAAAATCATCCGGAGGTCCCCTTTAAGCAAGCTATTCCGAAATTGTTCAACGTCAGTATTTGGTTTTCTATAAATTATTCCTATCACAGTTTTATCAAAACAATTATTATTTATCCTCAACCAAAGACTTTCCGTGTGTTGAACATAATAATTGAGTGTAACATAATTCAGCATCTTATGAATATAAGCTCCTACTCCTCTACCCCTCTCCTTTCCCTGGCGGCAATTGACCTCCAAAACATAATCCTGTAATGGTAATGTATTAACATTACATGTACTAACGTTCCAAACTTCAGAAAGTGCAATGATATCAAATTTGAATTTAAGGCTGTGTTCATACAATAATTGCAGTCCACTTATATTTCTATTTAAAGACCTAACATTGACATGAGTGATACTGAGAGAGTTCTCATTTATTTCATTTATTTTATCATCAAAATCACTGGGACATAATTTATATTCATGAACTTCCAAAGTATTGACTTCATTTTCTATCATTACTGATTGGGTTGGAGTTTATTTCAAATTGGCATTAACAAGGTCACAGGCTATACCATAAAGTGAAGTTTGAAGTCATGATGAGAAACATCATCAAAACCTAGATCAAACAGATCATCCGGGTTCTTGATGATCTTCGTCTCTCCGCTTTTGGTTTTAATCCTTATAGCGTGCAGCGGGTACAGCGCAATTATTCAAATTCACGAAATTCTTCCGTCGAGAGGTTTTTATGCAACTAATTGACACATTGCTCTACATCGACGTAAATTTACGTCGATGTAGGGTAATTTGTCAATCAGTTGCAAAGTATGTTGGTTTTTAAATTCAGTGAGATAAGCATAATATGTAACGTCAGGTTCCTATCATTTGCCGACGACACAACAATCTTCTCATCCGTGAAAAAATAAAAATAAAAATAAATAAATAGATAAATAAATAAATAAATAAATAGATATATTAATAAATAAATAAATAAATAAAAAATAAATAAATGATGTCATGACAATAGTTAACACGAATTTGATTAATCCACATGAATTGCTTATTTGTGACAAACAATTCCTAAATTTTGATAAGACTAACTGTGTTGTGTTTCCAACAAGAAACAGAAGAATACCTAGTAACCACGCAAATATTCGTATCGGAGGCCACATTGTGTCAGTGGTGGATAACATAAACATTTCTTGATGTCACATTAAATTAATCTCTCCTGGAAGCCTCATACAAGCCTAAATTCCATCTCACTCAAAATATTAACAAACAAAAAAAAAAACAACAACCGTTGGTATTCTTGGAAGATTAAAGCACATTCTGCCCGAAACCGGTATACTTGAAACATTATAAACAGTATTATATTGCCACATTCACGTCTACACCCCTTCTCGTACACTCCGATCACAACACCAACTAGTCCCCCGCTTCAACACTCAGTACTATACGGCTCAGGTTCCATCTCTGTCATGGCGACCACCCTCTGGAAAACTTTACCCGTCTCTGTCCGTACTGCACCAACTCAATATACGTGCAAGACTTGACTAAAAACGCACCTATTTAATCAATACGATCAAATTATTACATTTTCTGACCTTTTTTTTTTTCTCACTTCTCAGTAACACGCAGCTCATATATACATGGTATTTGACGCACTTTGTCATGCAAACTTTCCAACTATTGTCATGGTTTAGTGTATCAATTTAGTCTTTTATCAAGATATATATATATATATATATATATATACATATTATATATAATATATAAATTATATATATATATATATATATATATATATATATATATATATATATCATCAAAAATAAAACTGAAAACCAGTTCATGCTGTATTCACCAAAAGTATCAATACTTGAGAAAAAGTGAATTGCTCGAAAATTTGTGTGCCGAAATTAACTGTTGGTGAATAGAGCATTAACTTGTTTTCAGTTCCATTTTTGATGATATTATCACACCAACACGTGGACAACTTACTCAAAATACTGATATATATATATATATATATATATGTGTGTGTGTGTGTGTGTGTGTGTGAAGCATTTGTTTGTTTTTATTATTTATTTATTTATTTATTTATCTATTATCATTATTATTATTATTATTATTATTATTATTTATTTATTTTTATTTATTTATTTTTTTTTATTTTTTATTTTTTTGGGGGGGGGGGGGGGGGGGGGGGCTAACAGGCGCAAGCGGCGGAGAGTCCAGGCCAGGCCAAAGACTAGAGGTTCTATGAATCTCTTCGGTCCAGGCGCATCCCCTATCCCATATTATATTGCATACTCCATATTTCGCGAGGTATTTTATTTTCACGAATTTTCGCGAGTCGGGTGATTTTCGCGTATTTAACAACATGCGAAAATATTGACTCTGATCCTGACATAAATGCAGCTTGCCAGTATACATGTCTCGGTTCATTACTCCATAATCGCCAAATTAACCAGTCACAAATTTGTCGGGAAGTGCCGATAAGCGAAAAATTAGACTCACTATAATATGGCGTATACAGTATAATGGCTATCAATATACATTTCTCTGTTACAATTCTACACAGGGAAAGAAATATAATTGCAAACAAGTCTCAGCATCATGCCTCACAGAAAAACGAAATAAATTCTGTGTACAAACAAGGACGACGGGTATACAGGTGTAAATCAGCTGTTTTTATGTCTCAAATCCAGAATACAAAACTGACAACACAACGGGGCTTGGCCCGACATAGGAAGCTCAAATCAAGACACAAAATCGAGTCCGTAATATACAATATACATATTTCATCAATTTTACAATATTGACACAATATATACACATCATATTATCACAAAAACTGTAAAAAATAACTTTCCCTTTGAGGTGAACATCAAACTAAATCCCAACACAAAACCGATTGGCATACTCACACACAGATCTTATTCAAGGCAGGAAGAAAATTGAAAATTGCACATTATCTAACTACACAAACCAAACTACCCAATACAGCTGTAGAGACAGTAAAGTAACCCTGAATTACATCACGACACATAACTTGTTTCACAGCAGGGGTCCAAGTGGTCATACAGAGTGACCATTAAGGAAAGAAATACTGCATGGGTAATTGTAAATCTTCACGTTGGGCGTCAAATGAATGGGCTCGATTTAACCAAAAACATATCATATAGGTTTGCATACTGTCACAAGCTTTGATTCACGATTGCATAGCAACATAACACTTCAGCTGTCAAACATACTACTATACTCTCACAGCAACAGAAAGTATACAGAAAAAGATATGCAACTACTTGTATCATTCTCAGCGAATAACGCATGCAAAGTGTTCTGGGCTAACATAAATAACTCTGATATCATTGGTCTAGAATAGTGTGTAATATTACCATGTCTTCATTAACTTGGCTATCGTGTTTTTGTTGTGTTTGTTTTGCATGGCTTTGTTTAATGTCGACAACTCTGAAACTTACACTTACTAGTACATTCTTAACTGAGAACTGAGTGATGCGACTTGCAGCGCAGAATCACTTTCGCAGTGTCCAATCCATCATAGTTTTCTTGAAGGACCACTGGAGTTTGGCACGTTTTAGCTCTGACATAATGCACGTTTTCTCTCTAGTGGCTTTATTATCTAGCATCTACAAAAAAAGAAGAAGATTGTATAATTATTATTTCCGCAATGAATAACAACATATCAATACAGCAGCTACTTAAGCCCAAGTACTGTAAATAGCGCTTGCTCTGGTAACAACGAGCAGGAATAGACTATTACAAGTTGAGAGAACACTTAGAATAGACGAGCACCACACAGCCCTTTGCAATAATGTTAATCAATACATTAAAGTGGCTGTTAAATGATCGCGGGCATCATGTTATGATGAATAGCGCTGCAGTATACAATGAACGCAAGGACTAATCAAAAATATTGTCGCAAATGCAACGTACAAATCCTACCTTACAGCATCTGTTGGGTTTTTGAAGAGCGATGGGCGAATCTTATTTAGTGAATGACCTGGCACACACATTGTAGACGAGAGTGATTAAATGATGTACGCCAGTATTGTATGGAGCAGAAGGTGCTGCTAAATAACATTCTGTCACCAGCATGGCTATTATCACCATCAATTTCATCAACAAAAGCAATTTTTTTTTCTAGCTAGATAATTAATGGAGCATGGCTTGACGTGCAAAATTGCAAACAGATGAAAAGTGGAGGGATCTATGATGCGATCCTTGTTGTGACTTGTATATACTGTAGCATCAAAATTATTTTCATCAATACCAATTTATCTCATCATAGATATATACGAACAATGACTGTATCAGATATGACACAATAAACAAACATACAGCATATGATATAAATACAAGACAAGTGTTACAACTACGGAAGACATCGTCGCCCAAAATTAATGCAGGCAAGGTGGCCCACTAGCGTGCATGCCCAGCTTAAGAATACATCAAAGTTATCATCACATCGGCGAACTGCCGAAGGAGAAAAAAAAAACTCATATGATATAAACATATTCTAATCTAAAAACATATTGTTTGTAAGTTTGCATTTCACGTATTAAAGTAAATCTCCGCACAGGGAGTGACAAACGAGAGGAAAAAAAAAAACAAAAAAAAAACAAAAAACAGCGCTTTAAAGAGCTGGCGCAATGTAAATACACAATGTTACAATACAGAAAAGGCTGCAAAATTCCATCTCCTGTAGCAAGTAGCATGCATTGAATTGCCGAATGAAAAAAAAAAAAAAAGAACACTGAATTCATCTGAGCCATTCAAAAAAGAGAATAATGCAAGTTCGGGGAAATCATGAAAAGGGTGAATTGGCGGGGGAGAAGAATCTATTCATCAGCCCTCTGCAGAAACATAGTCTGTCGAATGTATTTCTGCCAATAATGTAGGAAAACGCAGAGTTTAACAAAAAGAGAGCAACAAATCTAAGTAGCGTCGCGTTAACACGCTCTAAATCAACTGGATTTATGCTGTTGAAATCACATAAGTGTCTGGCTCATAGATTATCTTTTAACTCCGCTTTCAATATGGACCGGACACAAGGAAATGCTAACCTCTTGTCAATGTTTGTGCATGAGTGGGAAAGTGCCATTGAGAGACTTGATAGACAATTAAGAGTCTATTACATTGTATTATCACTTTCTAAGCCATCTTAAAAGAACCAACCATTTTGTTCAGTTATATACAACTACACTGTTCAATAACGACAAAAATCACAGACTAGTTTCAGCTGCATAAAACCGTAACCCCCACACCCTCTAATGTCCCCACCCCTACACGACGAACCCAATCATGTACAGACAAATTGAATGGCTTTCAAGTGCTGTGCATACAAGCGCACAAGATAAATAAAATAGAAGTGTTATGTCGAGCAACAAACATAAGAGAGCAATAGGAGATAGTTTCTGTGCTACAATGAGAATGATAATGTTCTTAAGCTTCATTTCTGCTTTGGTGTACTGCCAAGTTTCACTCTTAAGTTTTGCGAATGGTATTAATTGTTAGCATTACATTGATGCCGAAGGATAACAAAACGCTCGCTTTCTATTAAAGTGCACTCCTCTCCTAAGAAAAGGAAAAGCATGCATATGTTTTTATTAAAGCGCAATGTCACATCATGTTCACGATGACTTGAATAAAAACAAATTCAAATCATACAAACGACATGACAGATGTTATATCAAGATGGCACCTAGCATATGCAAGTGGATGAAATGTAGCGAGCAAATATGCAAATCAGAAGACGAAATGATTTCACAACACGACACTCACTGACTTTCAATGTACAAATGAATCGTCACAAAATTTTCTTTAACCCGTGTACAGGCATTTTTGACACTACATTGTATATCAACAAGGAAAATATGCATTCTCTTTGTGTGTTGTGATAACCTTGCATAGACAACTGGGGGAAAGGGTTGTAGCTGGTAAATTATTGACCAAAAAAGTGATTTGTACAACAGTACTCTACAGAGTAGATTTGGCACAATACAGTATAAATAATATATATAATTATCTTGTAAACAATAGGGCGAGTTTTGAATTGATGACATCATAACTTTATGCATTCAAGTGTACTGTGACCAATATTCAGAGAAAACGTGTGAAACTTGAACATTCCTCAACTTTCTTATTTCAGACTTATTATTCATGACACTTCTGGCAATCTGTTTATTGAATAAGGCAGTTCAGATATCCGCTTTGTGCATGAGCAGAAAAAGGTCATTCGTACCAACAGGCATGTTGTTGTTCTTGTTCTCTTGTTTGTTTGTTTCTTGATCACTGAGATAAGCATCTGTGATCTGATGATTATTCATGTAATCCTTATAAATGGTACTTGCCAAACTACATCCACCTGACAGAAAGCCTGGTATTTGGTAATACTCACAGAAAAAGTTTGAAAATGCAATCAATACAAAATAATGAAATTGGATGCTTCCCAAAGCGTTAATTAACGGACCATTTTGGTCACCATGGGAGCCCTGTTTCACTAACACGGGAATTATATCGGGCCAAACAATAAAGCCAATGTTGACACAGATCAGATCTAGTTGGGAAGGATGCAGAGACATTCTAGATTATTCTAGAACGTGGCAAGGTGGGAGCTAGATATTGTTCCACAATGGCTTTTAGTTTGTGAAAGATTCCTGAGGACTCATTGATTCCCAAATTGTCCCTAAGATCATTTGAATTGAACTAGGGATTGAATTTTATAGCGCTTAGTGAAACAGTCCCTTTGTCTGCACAAGCTGATGCGTTGTGTGAACATGATTGACGAATTTCATAAATTGTTAGTTTGGGCAAGCTTATGTATTACGTTGCTTTAAAAAGCAGTGAAGTGGCTAACCAGTTTAGAATACAGAAAGGTCGTTTGTACTAATGTGCGTGCACATGAGCTAACCCTGGACAGGCTTATTTGACTCTCATTCAATTACAACGTCGACTTGAACATGTAATGTGGAATATCATTTTTAGTCATTCTTACTTTGGATGATTTAATGTTGAACATATCCTACTTTACTCAGTGTTAATTCATACTGTGTGTACTCAAGCCTTCTTGTTGACAAAATGTGGCCCTTTTGTGAGATACAAGGAGATTCATGCATACTAGATGTTTTCAGTTGTTTGTTGTTGTTGTTTTTTGATACCTTACACAGATGATTTTCTTACTTAAGAAGTTGTCCATTGTGCCTGCATTCTTTTTTTTTTTTTCATTCAGCATGAAGAATGTCAGACCGGGCATGATAGAATTGAAAATTTGGACTATGGACATCCAGGACTCAATCAGAATTGAGCTGGAGTGCCAAAAGCAGGTGTGTCTAATGCCATTAATTTCTTACAATGACAACAACAAGCAAATGTGAAAACATGAACCAGATGAAGCGTGTAAAATGAGGTGGATTACAGTGCACACATATCTCTTGAAAGCATTACTTGGATTTTCAGCCAGCGCGCTGAGAGCATTGTCAACCTTCTCACATATTTTTAATATTCAAGGTCTTTTCTAATTCATTTTTTCCCCTCCTTCCTTCCTCTATTCTTTTGCTTGGGTGTGGAACAGGCAGTCCTTGAGTGAGACATTCCTAGAGTGGTGCTTAAATGTGTCATGCATTCTATAGTATGATGTCTGCTTCTTGTTACAGTCTGCTTCAGTTCACATCATTCAGTGGTTTCAGGAAGGAAGATATACATGTATATGAAGAGTTCCTTTCCAAAAGGTGCTAAATCCATTTTCATCAAATTTAACTTTTTCACAGAATTGTATTCATTTGTAGTAGTCCCACACAGTAAACTCGTCGCAGTGCTCAAATTCTTGTGAGAAAATTTAGAAATCAAGCGATGAAAGACGAGTTTTGTTCCAAAAGTTGCTAAAGCCAGCGGGACCCAATCAGAAACCAGCGTGCATGCTTGACTGCACTTTGCCCCCACAGTAATGCCAGGCTGGCTAGTCTCCTATTAATTTTTGTGTAGCTTTCCAGATTACACACATACATTGTAAATTATTGCTTGATTATTATCTGTGAAATGCTTCATTTCTATGAATATGAATTCTTTGGAGAGATGGAGAAGGCAGGAGGAAAATGTGTTGGGTGAACAAACCTTTCCAGAAAAATACACACAGTCGCAGAAACCAGTCGCTAAACAACATTTACATGCTGTACATTTCCGTGCTGAAAAAAAAAAGGAGGAAACCATTAATCTTTAGAATTCAGCATAGACAGGTAGATATTTCCAAGGCACAATTTCTTAATCCCATTATTGGGTACTCCTTTGGGACATAAAGTTATAGCATGATAATGTTTAGAAGCTTGTGAAGCAAAAATCCAGGTTTTTCATCATACCATTAAAGTGGACTTGACACATTTTCGAAAGTAACTCTTCTTATCCTCAAACAATTTCTTTGAATGTCCATGAGATTTCATGTGAAGAAACTGAGCTGACAACAATACAGTCAAACTTGCTTAAGTCGACCTCGCATAAGTCGAATAATTGCCTAAGTCGAAGGTCTTTTTAAGTCCCTCCTCTTTATATGCTATTAAATTTAATCCCTCATAAGTCAAATTTTTTCTTAGTCGAAGCTATTTCTTCAGTCCAAATAGATTCGACTTGTGCAAAGTTGACTGTACATGCAGAGTTACCTTTGTCAAATTTCAGACCTATTATCTGCCTGCAAAGGCTGAACACACTCATTTAACTTCTTTTGGTTTTCTCATGAATTCAAGCCATCAAATGTAACCATCAATAAAGAAGTGCTAATCTTTCATGAAGCTTACTTCTAAGAACGTGACTCAAGAGTCAATATTTCAACTACACAGTTTCTCATATCAACTTACAGCAATATGTTATGTAGTAAGCTTTAAATGCATTCTAAACATCCCCTTCCAGATAAAAATTACTGCTTTGTAACTAACTACAGGTGTGCACAAATGTATGTGTGAAAGTGTGTGAGTGTGTGCATGCGTGTGTGGATACTTGTGTGATACACACATACACATGTACATTTTTATGTGTATTAACCTATATTAATTTGTCTGGATTGATGAGGAACTATACTTTGTGCAGGGCTAGACATTACAGTGGCCTGGTGGCCCGGTTACCTGGTGGCCCGGTGGCCCGGTGGCCCTAAAAATTGACATCCAGCCACCAAATTTATCTTTACGTGGCGTGCTCAGGCCGCTAAAATCCAAAAAGAATTTTCAAATTATCTCGGGCCACATTTTTGGGGGGCCACCAAAATGTCAAATTCAAAGATTTTAGTGGTATAAACAGGCCACCAGAGGAAAAAAAAAAGTCAATGTCAAGCCCTGCTCTATGTATATCTCAATGTAGGTCCAACGACAGCAGGTACAAACACAGATTGACCCCCCCCCCCCCCCCCAAAAAAAAAAAAAAAAAAAAAAAATCAACAAGGCCATAAAACTATTGAGTCAAGATTGCTTTCCTCCATCTACAGGCTGTACAGCATGCTCCTGGTAATGAAATAAGTCACATCTAATTTCTTGATATCAATCCTAATGGTAGTATCATTTTTCAACAGGTAAAGTGGAAGCAGCAAATAAGATCGTGTGCCTTGCTTTGATCAGAATAAATTGATACATTTTTGCCACCTTCACATTAAGAAGCCACAACACAAGACAGCTTTTCAGGATTTCTTTAGGATACCATGCTGAAGTAGATGATTAAGTGAAGCCCAAATCAATGATGGGGCAAACCCCAAAAATTACAATCCACTTTTCGCATTGATAACACCCAATATGATTAAACCGTGTAAATGCTACTTCAGGGTCTTAAAATATAACATCTTAGCTCTATTTTGAAGAAAACCCCATTCAATTTGGTCAAGCCGTCACAGAGAAATGTGGATTGTTGTAAAGCATGTCATGAGTCTGATTCTTCCAAGTGCACTTGGATGCTCTTGGAAATGCATATTAATGTGTGAATACAATAGACAGAACTCGGAGGAAAGGGATTCCTGACATGCTCTCCAAATTTTCTAATTTCTCTTTGACCACTGAAGCAAATTGAATGGGGTTTTCTATAAGATGTGGGCAATGAGTTATAGTTTCATACCCTGAAATTGTATTTGGATTGATTCACTATTTTCAAAGCTATCATTGTGGAGAGTACCATTGTAATTTTTTTGGGGACATACGGTAGATTAAGCTTTGCAGATTGCATAATAATGTGATATGTCACAAGGCTTGCTGTGTACTGGTCAAACATATTCTTTCTGATGCTGCATACATTGGAGGCACAACTTCATTAATCCACACATTACCAGGACAGACTAAGTCAAACCTTTCATTGAAATTCAAAAAAAAAAAAAAAAAAAAATCCTTTGTGTAAGTTCTCATGGCACATTTAGAGTACTTGGCAGTAAATGTTAAATTCATTTGCAACATTGCTTTCAATAAAGTAACTTTTTGCCTCTAACACTGCCAAGCTCCCAAACACCTCTAAATATTACAAATACACAGATTCAAAATAATACCAAAACCATCTTTTGGGCTAAGAAGGCATACAATTGTCTTGTAATATAACTTCTGTCCATATTGCATATTTCATTTGACATCTCCAGAATATCTTTGGTACTGCAAAATGATTGTTCAAAAACAAAAAAGGAATATCATCCAAGCAGATAAGCTGCATGAGTGATACTCGCCTTGGAATGTATTTTCTTTTTCATGTGGTGGGTTTACTCATCTCTCCACATCAGGGTCTTGGTTGCCATGGCTTACCTCTTCCTGACCCATAGATACATCTCCTTTCCCTACCACATCATCCCCTCCAGGGGTGGGCAGAGCATTGTTATTTAAATCCTCTAGCGTAGCCTCTTGCCCCTTTGAAACCATTTCTCCCTCTGTGACCTCCACAGCTCCCTCTGTGACCTCCACGGATGCCGCCGTTTTGCCTCCGTCTCGGCCCTGTGGCTCCTCTTCCAGCTCGCCCACAGTCATCTCTTCCATTTCAGAGACCAAGAGACCTCCGTCCTCCCAACCTTCCCCGGCTCCTTCCTCCCCGGACGGTGCTGGTGCCGTATCTTGGATGATAGCTGCAGCGCCCTCTATAGGCGTGGCTGCCTCCTCCTGATGCTCACTTTGCACATTTTGATTGTCGGCTTCCTTCTGATTGCACTGCTCCTCATCCTCCTCCACATCTTTCTCCTTCCCCTCCGGATCCATCTCAATCAGCCTCTCTTTGTCCTCCCGTGGGCTACCTACCATCACCTCCTGACTGCGAGGGGTGGGATCCACGTCCCCTTCTGTGTGGGGGGAGTCCATCTTTTCATCTCCGCCCGAGACACCATCTATGTGCACTGAGATCTTATTGTTGGCAGCAACGTCCTCCTTAATCCCCTCTGCTGATGTCTCCGCAACGCCTGCCTCTGGCTTGCTCTTGTTATTGTTATTTCTGTTGCGACCCTTGAGGGAGGACCGTCGGCCTGACTTTGCTGCCGTCTTCGGGCGTGTCACACCAGACTGCTTCGGGCTGTAGTGAACTTTGCTTTGTGGCGAGTGACCCTTGTCCTGCATCATATTCATCTGTGTGCCTGTACAGGGTGCAGAAATAGGAATAGATATGCGACCCGCTACAACAAAATGATCCTAAAGTCGGGCGAGGTCGATTATTTGAAAATTGCATGACAAAATTCCCTAATCTTAAATTGATATATAACTCATGTTATGAAAATAATCGGCTGTGGAGATATCGATGTTTAAAAGAGAGCATGTCGAGACGTCTGGGAAATCACTGTTTCGAAAAAAGCGCCCTGAAAGTTTTCCTTGCGACGCAATCACGATCAAGGGACACGCAAGTTAGTTTTCACCTACGGACAATAGAAGGTAAACCCTAGCAACCCCCGAAATGCTCATTCAAGCACAGCGTCGGCCGTCTCCTCACCGACCAATCAGTGACCAGGATGCCAGGAGAAGCGGCGGGGCATAGCGCACCCCGCCCGCACGCTCCAGTCGACTTTGCAGTGTGCGAGCTTCACGCTTCGGTTAGCGGCAAGCAGCAAACTGACCAATGAGATCACTCCGGTCGTTGTTAGGGGCGGAGCCTATCTGTGGCGCTAAATCCAAATTTTCGAACCAGTTTCTGCTTCATTGAAACGCCAAAAAACATGGCCCAGAAAAACGCTATTTTTAGGTCTTTCCTTTCATCATTTTGCTTCAAAATTTCAAGAGATGATAGAAGACATGTCAGACTCCAATAATATGTCAAAATCAGAAAATCGTAAGTTTTGACCAGTTATGATGCTCTGACTTCAAACTCGATTTTCAAGGCTTCGACCATGCGCGACTTTAGGACCTTTTTGTTGTAGTGGGTCACATATAAACATCTTTCCAGTCACTGCACTTATGTGTTGGTTGTTTGTTGTTTGCTATGGCTAAACTAATAAAAAAACGAGAAAAGCACTCTGAGAGCGCAGACCGCTGCCAAGCAGCTACTTTCCACCGATGATCTTGCTCTTTCCAAAGAGATTTTTCTCCTCTCCACACCTGGAGAAAAGCTCTTTGGGCTCTTCCATAGAGATCAGTGATTTCCACCCATAGGTATATATGCTGAAAAATTGCCCGATTTCTTAATATAGAAGCCTTTGTTACGTCATAAACCCTCAGCTGCGCGGTGTGCCTCGCCCTAGCAGCTTGAACTCCCAAGTTCATTGACCCTACCTGCCAAAATATCAAAAATCCTTCATAAATTCCCCCAAAATTCTCAGATCACCACTAAAATTTAACCATCTGTTACTTGTGTCATTCTCAACCTTTCCTGTAAGTTTCATCCAAATCCGTTGACTACTTTTTGAGTTATTTTGCACACGACAAACAAACTAACAAACAAACAAACCAATGGTAATGAAAACATAACCTCCTCCCTTGGCGGAGGTAATAAATATATAACTTTTCCCATAAACAGGCATAACTGTACACCGCTGTTATCATATCACGTGTCAAATGTATAGATTTCACTTATAATGGTGAGTATTTCATAGCATCTGACACAAAGTAGATCCCCAAAAGAGTTGGCATCAATATTTTTCTTCTTTTTCTAACAGTACAATGAACTTCATGATCCCATCTTTAGGAACACAAATCCTGTGGAGGGCCCAAACCCAGCACTTAAACATGTGGTGAGAACTTTATATACCATATCTTTGTCTCAATCCTTCTGGCATTTATAATGGAAACAAGCACTTAACCTGTTGAAGATTTGTCTCAAGTATTCTTGAGCTGGGGTGAATGGGAATTAAATGCATGTTGTAGGAAAATCAGTCCATCTTCAGTGGGTTAATATAAATTCACTGTATAGCTTGTGATTGTACATATATAAAGCATTTAAACTGTGCAACCATAGAGGAAGAAGTCAGCCCATCTACACCTAACCCACGAGTATCTATATACTCATGGATAGATCTTGAAACATGACACGCAATGGTTCGTACTGTGTTGAATTTTTGTGACTGCCAGTATTCTTTGGGGAGAGTTTTGATTTAGAAAGATGTTAAGTACTTACCAAGTATCCGGAGATGGTACTGCTGAACTAGCATCAGATCTCCTGCTTCTTTCTTGCTGTCCCTCTGTCTGTGATAGTGTTCAGGTTCATCCGAATAGCGCCCTCTTGTGACGCCATGTGTCCACTTCCTTCTGTTGGGTGCTGACTTGATGTTGCGGCCATGGAAGTGGACAGGGACACCGCTCTTGACCGCTGCACCTTCCTGGCAGAGAACGCAAGAGTCGCAGCTGCTGACCGCGGACCTCGTCAAGCTGGTCGTGCTCCGTTGTTGTGGTGTCGAGCTGCCAAACTGGATGGGCTTCGTCTGGAGTATACCGCTGTCTTCCATCGGGCGTGACTTCTGGTCTCGCCCGTTGCCGGGTGTGGCAGGTCCGGCAAAGGGCTCGCTGCCGGGTGCAGCGGAGCGAGGGAGGGGATCGTTGCGTGTGGAGACGGTGAAGAAAGACTCTCGGCTCTCGTTCGGGGTGGGGCTGGGGGCACTGGCGATGGAGCCAGAGGTGCCCCATGCCTGTCGCGCCTTGGCAGGAGGTTGTAGGTGACTGCGACTGTGAAGACTGGACGTGGACTGGCAGAGGCTGTTTGGCTCTGAGGCAGACACTTCAGAATGGCCAGCACTGGAGGAAGTATTTCCTGGTGAACAGTAGACACAAGATAACACGCAAAAATAGCTTCACATTACACCGTATACGTCTTTAAACAATCTGACTAAAATAGGGCAAAAGCAACAGCATATTCACTGACATGTTCACATTTTAAAATTCATAATACCATATTAGCATATGTGACCCGCCACAACAAAAGGGTCCGAAAGTTGCTGATGGCTGAGCCGGGGAAATCGAGTTTACAGTCAGATCATCAAAATCGGTCAAAACCATCAAATTTCTGTTTTTGACATAATTTTGTAGTCTGATGTTTCGTCTATTATGTGCTGAAATTTTGAAGCTAAATGATCAAAGAAAAGGCGATTTTAGCAAATAAGCATTTTTCTGTGCCATGATTTTCTTACTTAAAATGGATCAGAAACTTGCCCGAAGATTTGGATTTTGCGCCACAGATAGACTCTGCCCCTAGCAACGAGGGAGAGATCTTATTGGTCAGTGCACGGCATCTTATACTGATTGGTCGCATGCGTAGACAGCTGGCGCTAAGCTTGAATGAACATAGCGGAGGTCGCTAGAAGCATGCCTTCTATTGTCAAGAGATGAAAACCGTCTTACCTTCCCCTGATTACGACTGCGTTGGAAGGAAAACTTTGAAGGTGGTTTTCTCAAAATGCTGATTTCCTAGACTACTCGACATGCTCTCATAAAATCATTGATATATCGGCAACCAAGTACTTTTATGAGTCGTGTTATATATGAAATTAAAGCGTCAGAGTTAGGGAATAATTTTCATTTTCAGAAAATCGACCTTCCCCGAGTTTCGGATCCTTTTGTTGTAGTGGGTCATACACAAGTATGATGCCTATGACTAAAATCTTTTTCTATGGCTGATTTCACAAAATATCCATGCTAAACCTTATCTCTGGTTTGAGCATCGACTGCACTCATATAAAGAAAAGAACGGACCACATTAAAGTTGTAAAATTGCCATCCCAGTCTCGGCACTGAGAAATGTACAGCTACTCATTTCAGGTAATAGCGTCTTCGTATCGTTCTCACCCTTGTGTCCTAGCAGTGATTCTTGGTTTGTTCCCGGCTTCAGGAAGCAGTGCTGGGGATTGTCCCTAGAGACGTACAGACCAACCTTGTTGTAACACTTAGAGTCCCTGTAGTAGGATCTGATAGAAAAACAAAACAAAAACAAAAGTGCATCTAACATAAATACTATGGAACACACACAGCAGTTTAGTTTCAGGACCACAGCACAACTACCTCATCTTGTTATTACATAGCATATCATCGCTTGGGTGACACCTTGCATCTCAAATTTTGGTGAAAATCACTTTTTTGGGGGGGATTAATCATCAGATAATCAGTTAAGTGATGTCCTATTCAAATCCTAGCTGTCTAGCCCCCAAAACAAAACCACCATGGCATGTCTAAGGAAAGGCAATCCCCATTTGTTATCGTGCTTTGGCCACCATGTGTTTTTACTCTCCTGCACTTCTGGCTATTTTGAGATACGAGGTTTTGTCACATCGACAGTGATATATTGTTGCTATATACTGCTTTGAGTAAAAGTGAAACTTCAAATTCCATAATCTTTTTTTTTTTTTTCAGTTCAGGTGTGATTTAGATGAAAACTTCATTTATTTGACTTTACTCTGTTCATCTGATCCAACTTGAACATGGTGTTGAATTGTATTTCAAATAAACAAACAAAATATTACTGATTGAAATCTAATATTCTTGTGTTAAATGTCACTTCTTAAGGTTTAGGCTCAGGTGTTATTTACAAGAAAAGATGAAAAAGAGTGTTATTGATCACATCAAAATGTGAAATGACATGTAACCTGCATGCCAATGTTGTTTGTTGGGTTTTTTAACAGGGTCTTGTGGCATTTAATAAAAAAAGAAGAAAGAAAAGAAATCACACAAGTTGTTATCAATCAAAACATAACAAGATACACACACAGCTGTGAGATGTTTTGAGATTATTTTGACTGGCTAAAAGCCAACATTTATTTTTTATTCCGCAGCTTGTTAGCCACCAAATGATCAAGAAAAACAATAAAATATTAAGTACAAGTAGGACTGACAAGGAAGTAACACATAACAAACTCAAATACAATAGCAAAAATAACACATGAAAATCTTAAAAGTCAGTGAAATTTTCCCAAAATTTGCCATGTCAGAAACACAATAGAGTTCATCAAAACTGGCCGATTACTATACAATTACCTGTATTCATGTAAAATTTTTCATTTTCAACAATACCTGTTGTATCTCGCTCCAACCAGAAACTGATGAACGGTCTCTCCCTCCTCGGTAAGGGGCTGTAAACTTGAGTAGGTTTCATGAAAATTCAAGACATATTTGAGTAAGTTTTGCAGTAAAACCAAGACAAACTTGTGTAAGTTACAAAGGAAAATCAAGACAAACTTGAGCATGTTTCAAGATACAATCAACCAAGACAAACTTGAGTAGGATTCAAGACAATGTCTACCACGGTAGTCCCACCTGGTCACATTTGAGTTTGCATTTGAATTCTTAGCTAGGAAAAATTTAGCTGTAGCCAATCTTTCCAAAGGGAGCCATGGAGTTGGGTGAGCAGTGAACTGATACTTGCCAAGTTTCAAAAAGCTCTCATGGTACATGAAATGATTTGTTTAAATTCATTTAACCATTTTATTGATTTGTGTTTGTTTTTTATCAAAGACACAACAAACATGTGACCAATATGTTGGCCTCCAAGACAGGTTTGCTCATTCAAATTCTACCAGCTTTACCCCTATGTTACTTTGGCCTGTCAACTTAACCTGTTGGCTACAGGATTGGGTGTCCCAGTCCTGTATCATCCCTATGAGGAACTACAATTACTCAGGGGTTATGGATTAAATGATGGTAGTAGGCTGAGCCTTGAATTCATGGAAATGAGAGTGAGGTCTGGAGGTAAACACTTACTCATCTGGAACATCCACAGACTTGTACTTCTCTTCCCTCTCTGCAATATCAATAAATATAAAGACACTTGTGTGTCATTAGTGTGTTTACAGCAGAGTAGGAGGTTTCCTATAGGAATAAAGTGTACACTGCACATTCATTGTACTCATACATACATGTGTCTGCGAGCACCCCTTTCCCTTTAACTTAATTAGTGTTTTGATGTATGGTTGAAGCTAATTTGAAACATGGAAGTGCATGTCTATTATGGATAGAGTATCATGTTGAAGGTGTGATAACATTCAGAGCTTTGGTGCCTGTATCACCACAAATTTTGTTTCACTTAGGTTTATAGAAGCAAGAGAGTCACGATGCATTTGCAGTCCAGTATCCATTTCTATTCAAACAAAATCATGTGTCCTGATTTCTCATATTTGCTTCCTGATTGAGCACAAAGGATGCATCCTGCAACAACATATTGTGTGAATTCATGTCAATCGATACACCACTTGATTTACAACAACACCTGTATAACATCCTTGGCACCAGTATTGGGCAGCATCACCACACCAGGGCCGTCTATTTGTTCTTTATATTTGCTTCCTGATTGAGCGAAAACAGTATGCACCTTGCAACAACACATTGTGTAAATTCAGATGTCATTGATATGGGCACATGATAACAACAACACCTGTATAATATCCTTGGCAGCATTACAGTTCCAGGGTAGTCTATTTAATTCTCTTTCTTTTTTTTTCTTCAGTGTTCTTGGCAAGAATGTGAGGAGAGTCTTTGCATCACAAATTATGGCAGACATGCTACGCTTTTTTGTGCCTATTTTTTTTTTTGTGCCTATTTTCTGATACCATTTATTTCTGATTTTTGTGCCTATTTTCCGTTATCTTGTAAATGAAGCTTCCATTTGTCAGTCACGACATCCCTCTTCTCACTTTCATTGTTTGTTCTAATAATCATGTTTTTGTTTCTTTTTTTTAAGGGAGGGCATGAATCTTTATACACACACACACACACACACACAAACACACATATATATATATATATATATATATATATATATATATATATATATATATATATATATGGATAGATAGATATACTGGGGAAGGTGAATTGCTGATTAATTGTCACATTGACACAACTGGTATCAGAGTTGTAGCATTCGTTGCTCTTGATGCAGTTGTTGTAAAGTTTTCTTGACTACATGGAGACAATGCACCTCAACTCATTCATTGGTTCATTCATTTTTCTATTCGACTAATAAAAAAAAAAAGAAAAAAATGAAAAAATAACTCACTTAGAGCTTGCTCCTGCAGGAAATGAATGTCATCCCGTATCTCCAGTTTGGCCTTCTCTGGCCCAGGGGCTGACCTGGATCTGTGCCTCGCCCTCAGCAAGCTGAAAAACAAGAATGAGAATTTGAACAGACTCACCACAACTAAGCTGCATGCCCACTGCTGGCAAAAGTGTCAACTAGTGGTTCAAAATAACTATCAGCTAGGTATCATAAAGAGCAAATGATATTTTAGGCATGGGAACTATGAGGCATGGGCTCATGTAGTGCGATATCCTCAGCTTAAGATTTGACATGTGCTGTGATGTCTTCAGTTTCAAATTCAGTGACATAAGATGCATCTTTCTCTTCCCTATCAAAGAGATGGTATACGATGTAGTTTTGGTGGAGACAGGGGATTAAGATTTTAACTTTTTGTGAGATAAGTAGAAACCACTTATAAATATCAAAGAGCATACAATTCTGATAGAAATTAAAGTTTACTTGATGAAAATTGATTTTTGAAATGGGCTAATATAGGGCAAGTCCAAGATAAGGTCCCCTCAGAAGGCAAAATTTCATCTTTGCTCAATATTGACATGTTTGGTATCATTTTGAAGCTTATGAGTTGAAGTTTTGATTTCCATGGAGGAAAGAATTATATTATGTAAATTTATGCAAATTTCAAGGGCTTCATTTGCATAAATGTGAAACACAGCGTTACGTATGGGACATTTATAAAAATTCATATTAATTCAAAGGAAAGCAAATGATATTTAGTTAATATGTGGACATAAGAAGTTCATCAAGTAGTTTGCCTTGGTATGAAAATTTAGGGATTATGCAAATGATTATGCAAATTAGCTCGTGTCCTATCATGAGATGTCCCATACGTAACAAATTGAGGTCATTTTTTTAGGTTTTTTCTGAAATTGCTCAGGTTATTTTAATGCCCTTTTGGAAATTTCTAATTTATCGTCTAGAGAAATTAAATACCATAGAAAAAAAAAACAGTAAAAGAAATATTTTTTATTAGGCATTGAAATAATGTTACGTATGGGACAAATGCGTTACGTATGGGACATCCTCATACATATTGCATATGAATGCATGTAGCTAGCTGGGAAGGTCTCTTAGTACACAAATGGTCAATCATCCTGAAGAAAGCATCCCAACATTGTAGCTCCTTTTTTAGTTATAGACACTTTAAACAATACATGTACTTGACTGAACAATTTTCAGAAAGGGGGAGGGGAAAATGGCAAAATACACAATGCAAAATCAGCATTAAAGGGATGGAATTACTAAAGAGCATACAATCCTAAGACTAGAGGAATTAAAAGTTTAGTGAGGGAGATCCAATTTGAAATGGTTTTTATTACAAGTGACACACAAATTGTCCTTATTCAGTTTTCAATAATAGCCACAACAAAATTCATGGGTATGCATACTGAGGTGTGACTCGAATCAATGACCTGACTGCTAGACAGACATCATATATCTATTTCATCACTGGGGTTCCACGCAGCAGGTATTACTTATTTATAAAAATTAATATTTCTTGTGTCAAGTTGTTTTTTATTGAAACGAAATGGCAAACTGCCCTTCATCAATAAAAGTAAACACTTTAAACTATTCAATTTTTCAGTAGTTACTATCCTGATAAAAATAGGGCATACATACTCAGGTTGGTCATAAAAATATAGAATATGATTAAATATGATTATGATGGTAAATACTTGGGGAATATTGCTCCCTTGTCAATCTGGATCAGATTTTGAATAATTTCAAATGATTCCATTTCAATAATTATGCAAAAATTTGGTTATGGGTACTTTGCAAAATTATTTTGCAAAATACCCATTAACATGTCTCTCCACACACTAAATGAATGGGGGAAAAAGGGCATGCATACTCAGGTTGGTCATAAAAATATAAAAATATGATTGAATATGATTAGGACGGTGAATATTTGGGGAATATTGTTTCCTTGACAATCTGGATCAGTATTTGAGTAGTTTCAACTGATTTTACTTCAATAATTATGCAAAATACCCATAAACATGGTTCTTCACACACTAAATAAATGGGGGACAAACTGTCCCATACGTAACTGTCCCATACGTAAAGGTGTGTAACACGTCATGTCTGTCTTTAATTAGAACCTGTAATTAGAGCTTTTTGCCTAATGACACGAAACTTACCTGTGATAATCTTGAGTGTTGTGACTTTCATCACAGTGAGTTACAAGTTGTAGAATGAAATACTTTCAGAGAGTTTTGAGGCTGAAAAAAATGTTCAAAAAAACAAAATTTTTCTGGTCCCATACGTAACGGCACATATTTTCTCTTCTAGAATATAATTGTGACGGTCATTTTTCTCCATTTTTTGCATGATTATACTTCTCTTAGATATCAATCACCATGATAAAGTTTAATATGATCAAAAGCCATTAACACTATTTTTCAGGTCATAAAAGTCTCTGAATGTCCCATACGTAACGCGTGCGTTATCTTGGACTTGCCCTATATCCAAAATCAAAGTCAAACAAAGTGGTCCTAATAAAAACTGGGTCCCACCTTTTTCAAGTACCTCTTTGTTTTTGGTTATCTCGGCCATTCTAAAACCAATTTTCATCAAATAAACTTTGAATTTCTCTTACAACTGTATGCTCTTTCATATTTCATTAAAGGTCTCTCATTATCTCACAAAAAGTTGGACATCTACAATGTAAAGCCTAAACCAAACCAAAACAACACTATCCTTTTAACTTCTCCCTTTTCTTTCTTCCTCCAAAGCCTCTGCCTCTTCTTCCTCTCTTCTGCTTCCATATCATTCCTGATCGCCATCCTACCTTCCATTCTTCTCCCTTCCCTTATTTCCCCTCCCATTCTAATCTTGTCCATCTATTCAACCTCTCTTTCATTTTCTTCCTCCTCTATCTCGCTTTCATGCACACAAATAGTTCACCGACCTTGTGCGAGTGGGTCTCCCGTGTCGAATGTCCACCAGCTTCTCGGACTGGCCGGGCATCTCTGTGGCGGTGAGATACTGGTGGAGGCTGAGGCCTTGTTGGTATTCTCTCTCGCCTCCTTCCTCTCTCTCGACATGGAACCTGGACTGTGCTTTCTGGTAGACTGGAAGAACACCATCCTGCTGTTCTTGCTGCGATGGAGAAAAACAATAAATGCCTAAAATATACTTCCATTCCATTTTAGTTCAAATACATTTTTAAGTGCCAATACAGTATTTCAAATGGATTGAAAAAAAAAATGATCATGAAATCTGGTAAGACTCATACTATACTACAAAAAGCACTCTCATTGACAAAGTTGGGTTCAACAGAAAATGACCATCTTGGCATTTCAAAATGAAATCTATTTATTTTCCAAATTAACATTTAACAGCAACATTTTACTACCTGTTCAAATGGATTCTAATAACACAATTTTAGTTGTACTAATGAAATAATGAAATGATTAGATATTATTATAAATGTGTGTAACAGATAAATTCTTTAAAACCATGTAGTTTCAACTATCCCCCTTTCTACCATCAGTACTATGACCATGAATTAAAAAAAAAAATCACACACTATGTCTGTACAAATTGTAGGTTCTCATGTCTGATTCCCTTTCCTTCAAAGCAAAGATTATGGCATATGTGTAATAATCTTGTTTTAGACAATAGAGGTTCTATGTATTCACGTGTTGCTTTAAGCCCTCTCGCATGTAGTTGAGAAGTCATCATTCATGTAGATCTAGATCACAGTGTCCAAGTTACAAAAGATGGCAAAACTCAAACAATCGACGCCTTCATCACAGACCTTGTTGCTGCTGAGAAATCGTTGCACCATGAGGGGCTGCTCTCCCGTGTGGTTCTGCTCCTTGTTATACTTGCTGATCCAGTGCGGAGAGACGCCATGCTTGTTGTCCACCTCCATCTGCCTAAATACCATTTCCTTCACATCGCACAGGAAGTCAGTTGGCCGATCCGAGGAGAAGGCATTGATGGATGGTGGATAGTGGTTGGAAATACCTGATTGCGGTGCAAAAATTACAATAAGAGGAGGGTATACTTTTGACTGCAGTGGCGGATCCAGGGGGGGGGGGGAGGGCACAATCGGCACACGCCCCCCTTTATTTTTCGTCAAAAACAAAAGAAATAAAAAGAAAACAATGAAATGAAACCCGAAAGTGGCACCAGAAATATTAGTTGCCGCCCCCCCCCCCCTCCCTTTACAGAATTCCTGGATCCGCCCCTGGACTGTAGACGGTCTAAAAGATGACTGATATTCCATTATATTTGCAAAAGGTTGATTCCATTACATTTACAAAAGGTTGTCTAGAGTAAAACCACCAGTTTTCGGACACTTAAGCTTTTCTGCGATACTTGTTCAACTCAAAATTATATTTACAACAATGTATATTAAATGTATCAAACTACTTTTATCTCAATGTTGATTTTGTTAAATACATCATAAAATTTCACAAAATCCCCCAAAATTATCCCCTTGATAATCCACCAGAATTCATCCGGGATCTCCAGAATCTGGACACGAGCTGTGCGCGTTCAATGTCAATGTGCATAAAAGGCCACTGAGAAATGTGCCGCCCCATACTTTATTGGCGCAAGGTTGCATCGGGGATGTTGTGGTGCCCATTGGTGTCCGAATTCTGTTGAGTCAGCATTTGCATTTAACCCCTGCACATTTAGTCACTGCATCGGCACGTACAGGGATTTTTTATTTTTTTTTGAAGGGGGATTTTGTGTGTGTTTGACTTTGAGGATACCATCACACTCTGAGCTTGCGGTAAGTAAAAAATCTTGCAACAGAACGGGGTATTTCCCAATTTTTAGCGCTTTTTCGGTGGCCCAGATTCTTAATATGGGACTTTGAATCAACTCTCATGCGCTTTGGAAAAGTTCTGCCGATTCTGCATTTTTTATGGCAAATTTCAGGATTTTAGATGAATTTTTGGAGGTGAATAAGGCATTTCCTGTTGTAACACTAACACTTAACAGGTTAAACGACTGTTGCAAGTATGTGAAATAATGTGATATAGATGCGTGTGTTGTGACAGTAGAATTTTCTGGCTTGCGATAAGTGAGAAGTGTCCAGATTCTGGAGGCCGGCCGAAAACTGGGGGCTTTGCTCTAGAATCTGGTACACTATGTTCTAGACGCCTAATTTACTTGTATTACTATTAGATTTCTACTGTGGTCTAGCACTAGGCATAGATCTAAGTTATAACTAAAGTTACAGTGTAGATCTAACAATGTCGCTGTACGCACGTAGCGCGACACAGCGTATTAACAGCGTCTGGTCGGGCTACTTTGATGTAGAAGTTCTAGCTCTTATTACATTTGTTTGCTGGTACACGTCAGTGGTAGTGTCTACTTTTAGCTCGTTATAACTTGTAACGCTAACGTTAGATTTTTCTAGTGCATTCCCAATCAATGAATAAGCCTGCGTCGCGTCGAGTTCACCTTTTTCTTTCAAGAGAAGGCAAAAACAAAAAACAAAAACAAAAAACTGTCCTGAATTCGGAAGTGAAAAGTTTCGCCTTGCCTAACATTGTTAGAAATATTCTACATTCATGAATCATACTACCTTACTAGTTTCTATAGGCCTAGACTGAATTGAAACAATCTGACAACCACGAGGCAGAGTCTATTTTTATGTTAGAAAGTAAGAAACAAGTAAATAGACCCGTTGTTCTAGTTGAGGTGAACATGATTGGGTACTAACCCCAGAGCGCTGCTTGCACTAAGGCGCGTGGGAGCCCGGACGGACGCTGCTGCGTTCGGGCTGCGCTGGTCGCATTTCACGCTATCGGGTACAGGTACGTGTTCGAGTAAGTCACACAGAAATCTTTATGTGGGACCAAGTAACGTAACGCTGTTTACGTTTCATGTTCTGCACTCACCTTTCCTACCTCCATAGGGGCGAGTTCCATATTCTTCACCTGCTTTCTTTGGCAGCACCAAATTCATATACACCCTGGCATCTCTTCCCGATGGCTGACTCCTACCTTTTTTCATTGTTTTTCTCCAACTTCCTCATGTTTTCAAAACTTCAACGCTTTTTCGAGTTTCGCGTTCTTCGATTCTTCATGACAGTCAATAAGATATCAATCCGCGAAGTAGAAATATTTCATATGTTTTTACTTTTCGTCTCTAAAATAGCTTTAAACGTCTCAAGTATTTCTTAAAATGTCACCATAGTGGACAACAGTTTGATTTCATTTGCATAATAGTCGCATCGATCAAGTTGTGATCAAAGCGAAACCTGTCGCGTATGAATATTTAGCGGCGATACGTCTACATAGCAACAGCAGAAAAACTTTCGATCAATGAAACGTCTGGAACCAGACAGGAAAAAGTAGGTCGTCCAGCAAAACGGCGGTCGCCGCGGTACCGTAGGATAAAACGCTTTCGACGCGTCTTCAATGCTTGCCTGTTGCCGTCATAAATTATGCATATTATGGGATCGATGTCTTTGTGAAAAAAATGAGTTACTCTCGCAACATGATCAAAGCAAAATTCTGGTGACAATGAATTGAATTACACCTGTTCTTCCGTTTCTGTTCAGGCAAGGAAGGAATCTTCCCGTGCACACAGTCATTCTTCAGTTTTCACAAAGTCAATCTCAACTACTCAATCAATGATAATGATTATTCTTTAGACCGCCAGCCACTATAACGTAAGGTCACTGGGGACTCTTTTGAGGTTAGTGGTTGGAAAAGGTCAATAAAAACCCCTATCATACTTACAATATCGAAGCGGAAATTACCAAAAAAAAAAAAATACTTTAATTGAAAGAGTAGAAACAATCTCCAAGAGCAAAATAAAATCCGTTTGCTAAATGTCCTAACTGTTATGATTTTTTTGCAGTCTGTCTGCCGAAAATGTGCAATTTATTTGGTATCAACCGCTTTCATGTTTCTGCAATCGCCCTTTCTTCTCACTCATTTGCGCTGGTATCTGAAAGCCTTTTGGAGTTTACATCCATCTATCAAAACAAATATCAAATTGAATCATATTATTTTGTCCATGTCAAAGTGGGTGTAATGTAGGACATAACAATCTCTCTCATCGCACCTAATGCCTTGACCAGCGAAGAATGAGTTTTGACATGTAACTTTTGTCATTATGTAAACGAAACAGAGAGGAAAGCTAGGAGAAGACAATAAAGAAGAGTAAGGAAGGATAAAAGGAGACTGGGTGCGTTATGGATTTGCTTATGTAGTTTGCGTTTTTTGAGCGTCAGTCATATCCAGGTAGTTCTAAAAAGGCCTAGCGTCTCAGTTGGAGCAGGGAGGTGACTCTGGTTGGAGTGCCTGAAAGTAAAAGCTGCAAACAACCCGATGAATCTTGGCGAAGTCGTGAAGTATGCGGAGAGTGCCGTCTCGGCGGTCTACTCGGTTCAGCAGCACGCCACCTACGACAAACTTGGTGATAGTAGATGCTCTCTTTCCAGCTGAAGGCTTTGGTCACAGACGAAATGGAAATGAGATTTTTTTTTTCTCTCCTTCGTTCCATCCTTTATTTTCAGTCCTTGGCGAGATAACCATCAACCTCCTCAAAGATACCAAATGGTGGTAATATCTACCCCCCCCCCCCGCAAAAAAAAAAAAAACACATTTTCAGTTTTGATGGCCAATGTCTTGTATCAGTACCTGAATTTGGAATTGAAACACATCATGTAATTTGTAATTGAATTACATGTATATGTAATAGCTAAATCAGTTTTCTTGACTTGTTTTATATTGATTCACTAGGTGCTTTCATTCATCTATCAATCAAATTATCTATCTATCTATCTTTTTATCTGTCTGTCTGTCTATCGATCTATCTTTCTGTCCATCTGTATTGTATTCAAAGAATATCAAATAAACAAAATCAAGAGGGAAAAGTTAGATGAATCATAAATCATATGCATCAAAAGCTATCAGCTACACAAAAATGAAAATATATACCTATGTGTATGAGATTTGATGAATTTGATATTAATGTTTTTTCACACGTATTCAACTGAAAATGAATGTGATTGTTAACCTAAACTTTTCTCGCTCCATCCATCATGGAAGTCTCCTGCTTTTTCAGTTTTGCATTACTTGCTTGCGACTTAAGATTTACGAAGGTGATTCAAATTTAAATCATGGTTATGAAAATTTCTTCTGCATAAGATAATACAATTGACAGATTGCATGTGCCGTCAGACATCCAGTAACAAAAAGGTATGCCTATTTTTTTTTTATAATTTCATTTAGGACAATGGTCTAAATTTGTACCATGGTCTAGGTTTAAACCATGTTTAAACCACCTTCAGGAATTCGGGCCAGAGTTTACACACTCACTCACATTATTCACAACCATCACACCGTCATCTTTGTTTGTCTATCTATGTGTGACCTGCATAAAAAAACTCTAAATACGCTGTAGTTGTGCTACAAAAGATTAGTCTTTGAAGCTGACATTCTGAAGAATAGGAGCTTCTCAGCCTTTAAACAACAAATAACCCATCAAAAATGGATACTCCTACACTTTGCACTCAACTCTCTGCAGTCAACAGATACACAGACATGTCATGGGCCCTGTTGGATTAGATTAAAAGTTGAGATCAAACATCAGTAGGAAAAACAAACATAAGTCTCTGAATACTTAATTCTGATTGGCCGATACCAGACTTATGTTTGATTGCGTCTTTTCATGCAACAGGGCCAAGAAATGCTACAGAACCCTTTTTAGGAAATAAATAAGAAAGAACATACTTACATTAATTCACAAAACTTCGGTTTATTCTTTCATCTACAGAACAACATTGTTGCATAAATACATAAATAGACATCGAGACAATTATATCAAGAAATATTGAATGGCACAACATATTATTATTTCCAATCCTCGGATAAGGTGAAGTACAGGTTGGATTCTTATGTGGCCCATTTCATTTGTCAATCATGTACATAATATAAATTTGAACAAAACTGATTATTCACAAAAATCCACAAAAACACTTACCAGGAGCTCTGGTAAGGTTGCAGAATAAACAACAAAATATCATCAAGAATGGCTCTAGAGTTTGTAGGACAATCTCTTCGTTAAACAATGTGTCCATACTTAGATGAGATACACAAACGATAACATAAAGCATACCTTTTTGCGATCTATGATCTGTTTTTAAATAGGATTACATGTATTAGATGGAACAAATAGACCATGTCAAGTTTTGGCCAAATGTGGATACTCCAGCTCCTCATTTTTCTTCTCCTTCTTCTTTTCCCATCCTTCCCTTTTTTGTTATTCTTTTTGTTTTTGCTTCTCTTGTTTTTTTTTTTCCATATTCTCCTCCTTCATCAACTTCTCTTTCTCCCCCTTCATCCTCCTCCTCATCCTCCTCTTCATCCTCCTTCAAATCACCTTCCTTTTTACACAACAAAACAAGCAGCATTAACACAAATAGCCCTCCACTACCCTGCCAATTATTTGCCATGTTACAAAATTTCACGAATACAGTCAACTCTGCCTAAGTCGAATCCAAAAGGACTGCAGAAAATCCCTTGACTTACATGAATTTCAACCTACACAACAGAACTAGCATATGTTTGTACCCATTCAGAATACAATTTTTCTTTGACTTAGCAAATGTTAGGACTTGTGCAAGGTCGACTTAGGTGAGGTTGACTGTAGCAACACCTCAACTACCCGTTTAATTTCCTTTTCTGGTTGAAGTGCAGTGACAGCACACCAGAAGTGATTAGATGTGTATACAACCATACCATAGGCTGCACTACATCTAACACTCCTTGGGTTCAACAAAGTCAGTCTGATAAACACATGATTATTCAATTTTTCTTTTATCAGTCTTGCTGAGAGAAAAACAATGATCAGGTTTATAAAAACTCAGGCAGTTTTGTTGTTGTTGTTGTTGTTGTTGTTGTTGTTGTTGTTGCTGGTTTAATAAAAATATGATTTTTCTCGTTTTGTGGTTTGTTATCGTAAGACCTGGTAGCATGGGGATACCATGGTGTGGGAAGGTTGGCCTGGCTTGGATATATTCGAGAATCCCGTAAAAAATTGTGTATAGCTGTATAACTGATCTCTACGTCAGTACACACACAGCTGGAGAATCTTGACTGGAGTTGAGCATTACCGATGAGCGTACGCTTTGGTGCATATATTCGCTGATGGGTGCCATTCGTGGTTTTCGAATGTACCCCGGTGGGCAGTGAATGAAGACCGATTCAATAGGACCACCCATGAATCCCAATACTACCGGGAAGATGACAGTGAACAATAGACCACTTTGCTTTCAGTAAACTCAATTGTGGCTCCTGCTGATTGGTTTTATCTTTGACCATATTTTGTTTTGCACACATTCATTGAAGAGCGGCTTGGCAAGCTGAAGGCACATTTCATGAGATTTGCGACAAAACAAAAGTTATTTGAAAAGGATTAGAAGGTAATACATACAAAAAGAAAAAAGAAATCACCCCACGTAGTATACACATACCTGCATAACATACATACATTTTATACTATGTAAAAATACTTCATAATATCCTGTATTCTGTCAACAAATCCAAGATTTTTGTCACTTGCAGCTTTTATAGAATATGTATCTGGTAAAAGAAGTACAACAGAACACAATTCTCTCTCTTTTTTGTGATCTAAAACAATTTGTAGATCAACATCTACACATCCCACTAGATACAACTAGTATGACAGAATTTGCTTACAATGTGATTTTCTTGTTCTGCTAATAGTTCGACTTAGCGTAGGCTTGTGTAATAATTTTATCACTGAAATACATGTACTTTCCATCTCACAACTTTAGCTCTCTTGTAACTGCATGTGTTGTGTGGAATGTGCTTTGGTCCATAATTACACAGTATGGAGAGGAAAGCAGCATTAGAAAAGTTTCAAACATTGGCTCCTCATGCACTCTTCTTCAGTGAATAACCATATGCTGTATATGCTCAATATTTCGCGAAGGTTTTTATTTTCGCGAGTCAGCTGCTATTCGCAAAATTGAAGACACACGAAAATATTGACACTGAACCTAATATGAATGTGACGTACGCGTATACATTTCTCCATTCGGTACATGACTCCGCGATCGCAAATTTAACCACTCGCAAAATCATCGGGAAGTCTCCATTCAGGAAAATTTAGACTCGCTAAATATATGGCGTATACAGTACATTGTTTGGGATTAAGGTATGCATTAGCAATCTAATCATTTGCACTGAGGAATTATTATCTGCAGAGTATATTTAGCAATGCGTGAGATATCTGACCGTGTGAAACAATCAGCTTTGCTTCACACAGATATGTAATAGAACCAGTGTCCGAGTTCATACTTTCTAAACTCATCATCAGCTATTAAATATTAATTAATGCGTTTCGTCATACTATAATGCATATTGCTTTGTTTATATCAAGCATGACAGACTTTTGTGATGTTGCAAAAGAACATAAAACTGCGTATGCTTTCAAGAGCATGTTTAGGCAAACTAGAGTGAGTTGGTCAGAGTAACTACTGATGTTAAATGGTCCACATAAATACTGGACAGTGATTGGTCAAAGTACAATCATGTGACTGAAACAGAACGGATTGAAATCAATATATGACATGCAGTGACATCATGTTGGGTAAAATGCAGTTCCAGAATTTGATTGGCTGCTGATAAGGCCAGAATGAAATGATGTGTTTCTATGTAGGCCATATAACAGAACGAATATTGCCTTGTCTGTTGTTGTAATATGTAATATTTGACAGTGCCTTGGGAATTATGTTGCCCCCTTGAGACAATATTTTCCTTCCACTCTGCATGCTTCGGGAGAACATAATCTCTTGGAGAAAATCTAACTCCCATAGGGATGTCAAGTGTTATATTACACCTCTAACAAGGCAATACCTATTTAACATACAAATATTACCATAAATTTCTGTCTTCACATTACCCACTCATGCACAGTTCATTCTCGAATCACTGAATCACTGAACAGATCTGCTGGGACATGAATTAAACCAGAACAATCAATTCGACAGTTATGACTGTCAATCAAAACCATGACTGTAGAGTATTAAGCATTGTGAACATTTTAAAATCTTACAATTACTCCTTGAAAAAAATATAATTCTGGAGCACTGCAAATTAAACAAACCGGTAATAGCTCTGCAAATCGGCATAATTCTTAAAGTCGTACATTTGCGTACAGATTGCATCACACACTATACTGTATCAGAGTTCTACAAAATAAAATTCACTTTGTAACAAACCATTCTCAAAGTATGTGTGCATATTGCAGATCTGTTATACAAGAATGTACAAAAATTATCTCTACATCCAACTCTAACACATACATATGCCAAGCAAAATTGCTTGAATATCATAGATTGGGTTGATGATTTGTAGCAAAACTATTCAAATCACAAATACTGCACAGAAAAATGTCTACTGTACATAAGCTAATGGCAGATAACCATCCAACAAAAAAATAAATTTCAACCATAAAAACACAAAAGCAATGTTCACTACTTTAAAATTCAAGGTAATAATTCGCACATACATGTACACCTACAATGATGAACACTTGAACCGTGGCGATCGTTGATATGACGTCACAAAAATAAAAACTGGACATAATAGTCTTGAAAGATGTTGGTCTCCTGTCCTATCAAATCTGAGGCACTAACAGTATTAAACACAACCTTACCACGCAGTAAGGCAAAATCAGAGGCAAGAGAGTGTTTCCCTTGCATCTTAACCAGTTGAGGATGGACTGATTTTGCTATAACACTCATTTCCCATAGACACCTGCCTGAGTATATTTGGGACTTGTCTTCAACGGGTTAAAGGGGCAACATGGAGGCATATTAAGATTAATTTTGCTCCACAAAAGGTGTTGGAATCAGCCAATGCCAGGTCTAAAACCAAGTTGATCTCTATACAAACCTCCCCAATGAGCATGTCTCACTCGTAACAGACTCTCACACTGCGGCTCGTGTTATTGCAAGTCCCGATGGGCTTACTTTCTAGTATAATATTTTGTTGTGTCTTTGCTGTTGTTCTGCTGTACACGAAAAATCAAGGGACATTTTTTTTTTTCCCCTTTGACAACCCATATATAGATTTAATAATTTTTCTGACCTTGTGAGGATTCACCAGTATGGAGGGGAAAGGATTCCTTTTGAGTTATACAAAAATGCACTAAATCCATAGTTCTGAAATATAGTATGAATAACGCTTACTTTTTTGCTTCATTATCATGTTGAAAGAGTTCACACCTACTCTTTTAAACTAATTGGACAGTATTTCGCATAGAGCCCTCCTCAGAAAAGGGGGGTCACCTTCTGTCATAAGGCTTTGCTCTATTAGCCTGCTTTGACTTTCCCGGGTGCTTGACTACCACTTGCTCAGATTTGAGGGTACCGGTAGCTGACACGTCCTTCGACGACGATGAAAATAATGGCGCCGATGACGCCGATGCTGATGACAATGATGTTGATGAGGACTGTTCAGTGGATGAGGCTGTTTCTGAAGGCTGCTGTGGACTCGTACTCAAAGTCAGCTTTGCTGCCTGCGATGCTACTGTTGTCGAGGGTGATGCTGAAGATGATGTTGATGACGACACTGACAAAGATGATGAGGAGGATGATGATGATGATGTAGTTGTTGGCAATTCAACTGGCAGTGACATGAGACTGGGCAAGCATTTTTCGGTGATCTCTGTTGGGGGTGCTGGTTTCTTCGAGACGTAAACGGGGACGGGCTTGAAGGTAGTTGATGTCGATGACCTCTCCATGTCTCTCAACTTCCCTTCAATAGCCCTGATTTGAGCTTCCACACTAAAATTCAACAGAAAAATTAAATCAGTGTTATGAAATAAAAAACAAAAAAACACAAGAAGACAAAAAAATCATCTGCATAGAGCGAAGATGAGATGAACGCCTTGGTCCACCCGCAACAATTTTGCAAATACATCACTTGCTTCTTTTTTTTTTAGTTTCATATTCAATGATGAGTGTTAGGAACATAAAATGTTCCTAACGACACATATTTTCAATGCTTATCCATTTCCTTCTCTTTCTCTTTTAGACTCAGTAATGGCACCACAAAGAGCACAATGAAGTCTGAAAGGCAAGCTGGAATTTGGGGCTGACAATCATGGAAATTGAAAGAAAGTTGAAAATGACAACTTCCTAAATTCTTTACAGAAAAGTGTAAGCCAAACATCTATTAAGTGGGGCATATTCAGGTTTATCGTGAGCAGTCATCAGCTAAACCAAGGAAAAGAAACATTTTTTAGGGGGTGGCACATCATACACAGAGCACACAGTGCTACTAAAGTTTCCATACAAAACATTACAAAGTTGATACAACATGCAACAAATGCACTTCTTCTTAATCTGTCCCTTTTTTTTCTTTTAGTAAACAGTAAATAGTACTAAATGGGAACGTACATGTACCTGCTACTTGTGATACCATATAAATACATACATATGCGTGTGTGTGTTTGCGTGTGAGTGTGTGTGTGCGTACATGAATGTATGCAAATTATGACCGATGTATGAATGTAGATGCAAGTTGATGGGTACATTGAAGGTACATATGTAGATGTGTATAGGTAGATAGATTGTATGATACATTGTATATATAAATGCGATTTTAAAGCGTTAAAAGGGATATATACAGCAGGCCTCCTTCATGCACAAAACCTAAAAACTCTTGAAATAACCAAAAAATGTAACAGAAATTTTGCACACTTGATGTTTGATAAATACTCTATCTCTTTCTCTGTTGAGGAAGGGGGGGGGGGGGCAGGGGAGGAGGGGGTTAGATCACACCCTACAACCAACCTCGTCTTTATAATCCGCTTCTTTGTTGTTACGGTGTCCTCCAGCACCTTCGTTGACTGGCCTCCGAAGCTGCTGGGTATCTTGTCTGGATGGAGATTGATTACCGGCTCCAGCGGCACAGGTTCGTTGGGAGCCTGATAAACATGGAGAAAAAAAAACATGAAAAAAAATGAGTGAGTACAAGGCCTTCACTGGGTTCAAAACAATTAAGGTTGAGGCACTATCATGTCTACATTGTACAAATGAAGACAAAAACAAAATAATAATCTGGTCATCAGGATTGAAAGCAAAAGATTTACTGTAAACGTGGAAATTTTCGCGGTACATTAATTTTCGCGGATTTCGCGCTACGTTCGGCTACCGCGAATTCAAAAACGCGCAAATATATCTTCACAATTTTCTATGCACATTTTGAACGGGATGAATTGTGTGCGCTTCATCGCTGATACTGCTACGTAGTACAATGTACAGGCATGTTTACGCTACTAGTACTGTGCGAAGAGACGATAGATTGCTGTGTACTGTAGCATGCATGTGTGCACCGCACGCACCGATGCTACATTCCCCCGTGACTACGGTACTAGTCACAGCTGTACTACGTATTTGAGTGCTTGTACTCGCAGTCGAGCCGCTCGCTACGTCGCTTGTCGTATGTTGGCATAGCAAGCTATGTAGCAGAGGCTTTGGAGGAAAGAAGTTAATGTGTACTACAGTAAAGTAACCTGCTGCGGAGCGCGAATTTAAGAACTCGCGAATACGTTGTCGAGCCGCTCAGCGCGAAAAATTAATCGCGCGAAAATATTGACGTTTACAGTACCTGGGATAGTTCAGTCTACACTGTTTCAAAAGTGTGAATGAAGTGAACGAGGAAATGGCCCTAACCTTTCTCTATATATGTCTTGAGGCTTGTTCAGTTGCTCGTACTGTGTATGTTTAAAAAATATCATTTACTATAATCCTTGGTCACTGCAGGCCACTGCTCAGTTCCCTACTTGTAGATGCATCCGCATTGCGTTCATGTGATTGGTGCCAAAATAAACGTCACTATCACTGACACTCTAACTCATCACCTTTCAGCTATCATTAGCTGCACAACTTAATCGCAAGGATTCGGTCTGCAGTGGCACCACTGCAGCAATATGAGTGTAGCTCAATATCTTACCTTTATGTGGGAGTGTGCCCATTTCACTGCCAGCTTTTTCCCCAGGGCCAATTTGCCATCTAAAGCATGAAGGGCATGCACAGCATCCTGAATGAATATGATCGTGTGGAGAGAGGTATGCAAGAGATTTACAATTTAAAGAAACAAACAAAAAAAAGTAAAAGAAAAAACAAAATTATTTGCTCTCACGTCAAAATAGGGAAGAAAGTTGATAGGAAATGACCATTTTTTTAAATCACAAAATACATTTTTACCAATGGAAATCTTATTGGTATCTGTGGATTCTGGCAGTTAGTAATATCTTCACTACCACTTATTGAGCATTTGAACAAGGATCAATATTAAACAGTAGCATGGACACTTCAGTACATTGCTTCAGTAAAACAAAATTTGGAGGTCTTCCCGTCCACAAATGCTCCCCATATTGTAAAATGCAAAAAATTTACAACAACTTTTGTGAATTGGAGCCGATGGCCTTTTTTGTGGCATGAAACTTTCGTGAATTGCCAGTGGTATTCAATGCATTGTGTAGACAAAACCTTTGGCATGCATTTTACTTTTGCGAATCTTGGCTCCTCGCAAAATTCGTGAAAGTTTCATGCACACAAAAATTTCTGGTTTTACAGTACCAACATCCATACACAATCCAGGCATTACTCAACAACAAAATGAATGTGATAATGTAATGCATCACAAAATACCACTGCTACGCAGAAAAGAAATTGTATACTTGTATATTAAACCTATACATACATACACATACAGCGATAGTTACTGCATCATTTCAGCAAATTAAACAAGCCAACTTAAACCCTAAAAAGACTGGGGGGGGGGGGGCTTTTTGGCCCCCCCACCTTGACATTTTTCGTGATAAATCTGTAATGTAAAAGTCTCGTGCCGCGACGTTGTATGACTTTTTTCTTTTAAGTCTTTTGAGACGAAATTCATGACGCCCGGGTTTGTGGTTCTGAAGTTACGCAATATTTTGTAAGTGCATGTCAGACCCGAAATTGCTCGAAAACGTGATTTCATGTACAAATCCAATGCAAATTCTGTTTCTGACCAAAATTCATAAATGTATCATTATTTTTACTTTTACTGATCAAAATCAATTGATTTCATGTTGTTTATGATTGGAATAATGACGCAGATGATTTCCATTGAAAAAAACAATAAAAAACAAAAAGTCAAAAACAAGGAAATACATAAGAAATTTTTAAAACAATACATAAGGAAAAAAAATTGATGCTGCCGTTTTTTTGATGTACATTCAATAAGAATCCTACAAAGAGTACCTTGACCAAAAATTAGCAGTTTTGGACCTTTAATTACAGATTTACAGTCATTTTGAAAGCTTTCATGCATAAATTAGCATAATTAATTTATCAAAAAATAAATTTGAATAATTGTGAAATCATTAACTATTCAGTTTTATAGATTACCTTGTGGGAGACATGCGTGCCAATTTTCCTCGCGATCACGTGGTCAACGACCGAGATCTTGGGGGGGGGGGGGGGGGGGGGGCGCTGAATGAGGCCCCCCCCCCCCAGTCCTACGAGGCATTAAAATAGCCCAGTCTTTTTAGGGTTAATACCTTCATGACACAATGACATTATGTCTGACCTAATGCATAAATTGTACAAATATTTGGTGTAACTGGTGGCAAATAATATTAAAAGATGGAGTAAGATGAGTTTATCTGGTACCTGTAAAGCATTTCTGTACGGAAACAGATGTTTAGTCATCACAAACTATTGGCAGTTTCAACTCAAAGTGCATGGTGAGCAATGGAATGGCCTGACAAAGTATCCCTTCTATCACAAGGAGTTTATAACAGATTTCATAACCACATACGGTTCAAGATTAAACAGAACAGGATGATTTACATGTATGGTTTCATTTCTCACTACCATGAGGTACAAGAGGTTCGAGCTAAAATTTCAGATGTGGTGCTCGTACTGCAAAGACAAATGTCATTGTTAAAGGAAGAAGAAGAAGAATCTTTCACACTCAGAGCTGCTCACCGTTTTCTTCTCAAAGCTGACAAAGCAGTATCCTCTTGGTTTGCCTTGATTTGGTCCAGACTTGTGAAAGAGGAAGTCAAACTGCTCAATCTTCCCATATTTCTGCAACAGTTTCAGCAGACAGAACCTTAAGAGCGAAAGCAAAACAGAGATAAATTTTGTCATGAATCACATCAAATCAAAATGAAAACAGTTGTATAATACCTGGTAGTCTGACAAGACTGAAAGGGCCTGCTAATCAAAAAAAAAAAAAAAAAAAAAAAAAATGGTGTAGCATATATGCATACATGGCTAAAAGGATTGATGTAACCATTAACTTGTCAATGAACAATATTTTATTGTAAAATGCCATGTAATTTGTTTCACTTCATGGTCTCTTTCTCTACACATCCCAACTTTCTGGAAGTAACCAGTATTAAAAGCTCTATGTGTGAAGGTAATGTTCAACTTCAAATCAAACCCTTTTAGTTCAAGCCCATCCAAGATTACATTTGCATGATTCAGATGGTAAAAGAAAAGGAATAACCAACAGCAAAGTTGGTATCTTCATATTACCACGTCATCAATTCCAGTGTGTATTGTCTTAAACTCATAGCTACTTACATGTGTACCTTTTAGGCTTTTGGCATATCAGTTCTTCAAAATACAAAATACCAATCATCAACATAATGACAAGCAACTACCACGAGAGAAATACAATGTACAACAACATATCAAATGTAAAAAGCAGCGTCATTGCAGAAAACACACAGGATTTTATAACCTGAAGAGATTCTCTCTGTAGTCAAATTGTGGGGGCGCGCGACCCTCTTCATTTTTTTTGTTAAAACAAAAGAAATAAAAGAAGACATGGGGGGTGCTGCGCCCCCTTTAATTTTGTAAAGGTGCCTCCCCTTTACAAATTCTTGGATCTGCCCCTGTAGCTATACAGTATGTCTAGTTCATATTGGGATTCTCTATCTCTGCTTTTTTTCTGACTGGTGTGTGAGTAATTTTGAGAATGTGACTGAAAACTGCTACACAATTGAATATCTACTAATTACCTGCATCATCTGAACTGAAGACGTTTACATATTGTTGAATTACGGGCAGCATGACACACAAGCAACAAGGAGACAATCTGCAACAAGCTGCATACTACTTTGCTGCAGCTTTTACCGGCTCTGAATTAATGCTAATTCATAAATTTATGGTTAATTTAATGCAAATGGATTTTTTACTTTCGTCAGAAGAGTACAAGTGGCGGTTTGCGGCCGCGCGGCCGCATAAGGGTTTTTCCACTCTGAAACGCAAACTTGCTAATTGCTTTAACCCAGGTTATATCATAGCGGTTGACCACTTACCAATTTACAATATTGTGAAAATCGCAAGACCAATGTCCATCGCGATAGTAAAAAAAGACCACGGCCGCGATCCGGCAGAGCGTCCGCTGGTTTGCGACCGTGGTAGTCTGGTTTGCGGCCAAATGTACAATTCCTATGCGATACGCGCGTGCTCCGCGATCTTCTGCTGAACGCCTCATTTTGGTTTGCGAACGTTGCGTACGCGCCAAGTCCCATTGCGAAAACACGTGAAAAGGGCTCGTGCGCTTGCACTGACCGCAAACAGGCATGGCGGTGTTATTGTTATCTTTCTCATGTTCTTCCTATTTTTTCGGTCGTAACATCCACTTCCGGAAAAAAATGGCGGCCCACATCGGCTCACGAAAGTTCTATTTCTGCGTGAGGACATGTATTCAAAATCCGCAAACATCGGGAAAATGACAAAATATCCAGTTTCTTAGACCCTTAACCCTTAACTGTGATGTTAAGAAGTACCGAAAATGAAGTTTTTGATGCGAGATGTCATCATTTAAGTGAGAAAATTTCACTTTTGTTGGAGATTTTTTCCATGTTATCGGTTGGTTTTTGTAGAATGATAGTGTGTTAGTGAATGTGTGGTATACACGTACATGTATAAAGTGTGTGGCTGTGTTCAGCGTTATATCTAACTATAACCAAATATGCTGTAGTGGCCGCAAACCGCCGGCCGGACGGCGCACGGCCGCTTACTGCAACACTTACTCTGTGACTCGTGTGTGGTCTTGTCTTGGATCTTGGCTGCTTGTTGGGAGTTGGAATGTTGGATGGTAGAACTAGAAAGACTCACGCGTGTGGCTGTAGATACGGCTAGCAATATACAAAACTCTATGTCTGACTCTGAGTCACACTTACAATTAAAATGGACTAAATTTGAGTCATGTTATTTTTTTGTATGGCTGTATCTGACAGGTTCCTAGAAACTTACAATTAGGACAATATGTGGGACTATCACACACACGTACAATTTAAGACATGAACAGAGCCGTTCATTCTAAATGAACGGCGGCGGGTTCTCAGCTTTCGAAAAATAATGGTAGTTTGTGCATTGAAGTGTAAACATTTTTCATATAATACTATTCACTTACTCTGATATTCTTTCATCGAGATTTCCTATCCACAGTCGACGTCTTCCAGTATCGTCCATTCTTTCAATCTCGACACTTCGCAAAGTAATGCACTGTTATGCAAATAAAATGCAATAAACATAAATTTTCTTCTGTATTTTTGCTAGCTCCTTATATATCTATGCATGGTGTACAGACGTGTGGACCTCATCCACGCATTTTCTGCACCTTGACGTCAGCGAAAATATTAACTACACTTCCTCATTCAATGACGTCACTGGGAGGTTTTGTACCGTACCGTACCGCCGATTATTTAGCCGTTTGCGTTTGTTCTGTCGATCTACCTGAATGACTGTATTTGATGCCTGAATCATCTGAACTCGTGAGTAAACAACATCAAATTTTAAGATATGTAAACTCTATTATTCAATGGTGTGTTTCGTTCTCAGCTACTGTATTGTAGCCCCCTCCGACTCTGGTTTAAGTGGGTAAAGTCGACACAGTCCTTTGAGATAGAGGGATTACACCCATCCGTATGTAGTCCCATACGTTAACATTTGTGTTTCGATTTAATATTTAGAATAACATACTATGAACTCTGCTCTGCAACTCTGCAATCTGCACACGATGTGAACGTGAATGCAAAGCGTCCATGCATGCCATACCATCCAATCCCCGTCATCACTTCTTTCCAACACTCAGTGCAGGACCAATACTGTAATAGGTCCACACACTTTGGAGAGCATTACAGTTCTAAGTAAATTTAATCTTATTCTTATTCATCCTAGTGGTGGTATAAAAAAATGCAGGCAATGTAGACAGTTGACCGAAAGATCGGTCTGTATCTGTCCGTCGGGGAATGTTCCGCGGAGACTGCGTCTGGCTTCACGGATCCCCTCCGTATACAGACCGAAGTCAATGATCCCAGCTCCTGTGTGGAGCAACGCGCACAGATCAAACGTTACGATAAACCCAATTTCAGACAGCCTTTTTACATTCAAACAAGTTTGACATGACATGACACATTATGCAGCAATATTTGGGGTTAATTTCTCACATTTTGCAATCGAAATACTCACAGTAACGCGGTTATAATGCAGAAATTTTATCCATATCGCAACATCGCCGTTCGCTAGCAGTAGGTAATCCTAGGTCGCCATTTTGAATCTGTAAACCACTCACATGCGAGGTACTTTATTTAGTAAAAAAAACAGTTTGAACGTGACGGGCTGGTTGTGTGTTTTGCGTTGAAAATTCTACTGAAATATTGGATTATTCATTAATCTGGTGAGTGTAGTCTATTCTTGAATAGTTGATTTAACTATTTAAGCTTAAATTTGCCGACCTAGGGCCGTGAATTAGACGCAATCGAGAAGGGTGAGGTACCTCACCCAATTTTCCATAGAGACAGTGGTTAAGAACATCCACACAGCAATGGGTACTACAACCTTCTGTCTGTCTACGGAGGACAGCGTTAATGGCAAAATACAAAAGAGTCCTCCAGACAGACGGATCTTTCTGTCTATGTAGACAGGTAATTACAGCGTAAATTTTATAGAGCTAGAGATCTAGTAATTTGCAGCCGAGCCGCATGCGTACATGCGTGTGTCTAAAATTGGCAGACGTAACATTAACAAGACGTTTGCCATCCAGCCACACACACACCACTGCACACATTCGCGGTTTATTTTAGCGTGTGTGTGTGTGGTTGTTTGTAACTTTGCTAAGTAAGAGTAAAGACGCATCTCTTGCCATACATTTGTACCATTCATGTCCTGAGTCGCTGGATACTGCCACAGGTGTGTCAGCCATGTGTACGTCGGACGTGTACATCCACGTCGAACCTCACCAGCAAACCTAGAGGGCTAGCCCCGCCCCGCGCCAGGGTTAATCCATGACCATGTCATGTGACACACAGAGAACCTGGACATCATCGCCGCATGAGGAACCCGCCGCACTTTGTTTAGCCACATCAGATCAACACGCAATAAAATGGATGAGTACAATAATCTGTGACGCAAGCCGCCCATACATTTTGTAATTTGACCACAACAGCAACGCCATCCAGAATTTGACGGCCTGCTAGATAGTACACATAGAAACCCTATTCACTTTTTGTGCACGGTCAAACCTTGGCACAGGAGGTCAAACGCTGATTCTTGCTGGTGCTGGTGCGGGGCCGATACCTATACCTCACACACCACCACCAACCACCTTCTTGCAAAGCGATGAAAATAAGCTAGATTCTAATTTATCATTCCTTCTATGTTGTACCTGTTCTAGACTGTTTTCATATGATGTTATTTCACTCCATTCTCATCATCTTTGTTTTATAAGATGGATTAAAAATCAATATTTAGCAAAGTTACAATTGATTGGGGGACCTCTGATTGATTTAATTATAGGACGGATCATCAGATTTCAATACAACAGAGTCTTCGCACATTGGGACTTCAGCTGCTTGTTAGTGTTTAATATACTATTGTACTGCTGCCCTGCTCATCATCACCACTAAACACATACTATACACAGGAACATGAGCATACTGTAAAAGTGGATATTTTCGTGCGCTAATTTTTCACGCTTGGCCGGGTAAGAAGAGTTTCGCGTGTTTTTAATTCTGCGGAATCAAGACATCACGCACAGGAACAAATGGCTAGCAAAAATATTTGCGTGCTTTTATTTTTGCGGTAGTTTCTGGTTGTGTGAAATGCGCGAAATTTCAACATCGCAAAAATTTCCTCTTTTACAGTATATTATGACTATCGAAGAGCGTGCATATTCTCTGAATAGCGCCAAATGCTCAATCGTAGAATGGAAATGCACCAAACCAGAGGCTCAAAGTTAGGAAAGTAATTAAGAAGGTATTCTTCAAGAAAACTTGCAGTTAAACAGATGAATGTTTGTAACAAAACCAACATCAACAAAAAAGCACACAAAAGCAAGGAGAAACATGACAAGAATAAATTGGAAAACATTTAAAGAAAATAAAGTTGTCTAGAACATAAGAAAAAAACAGGTTACAAATGTATGTTCATCATGCAAATATAATATACTGTACATTCTACATATACGTATGTGTAATTGTACATTGCATGCATGTTGATGTTGGGCTAGGTGTATGCAACTGGCTGCAGTCAAATGTCAGTTTGTAGACGGTGATCTCAATGATTGTCGGCATGTCGTTCAGATATCTGCAATCTTGATAGACTAGACCTCTGGTCTCTAGATCTAGACTACACCTAACATTAGATCTGTGTAGATCTATTGGATAGAACTTAGAGGCAACATGTACTGTATTTTATCATGACGCCATTCAAAATTCAACTGCAAGCTATGTGTAGACATCTAATGCTTTTCGCGTGCAGTCAAATTCTGGCTCAGGTTGAACCTTGGTACGGGTACTGATACAGGGGAAACTCGGTATAACGAACACTGCTATAACGAGATATCGGTTATAACGAGGAAATTTTCTCGGTCCCAAATTTCCTTCCACACAAGTCTATGTAAAATGCTACTCTTATAGCGAGATCGGCTATAACGAAATAACTGCTATAACGAGATAAATTTTGTGACTTCCAAACAAAGAAAAACATAGTAAATCAAACCTGCTATAGCGAGGTAAAGCAAAATGCCTTCGGTAAAGCTTTGCTTCGTCTGTGCTATCATCTTCCGAGATTGTAAAGCTTCATGCGCCAAAAACTGTCTTGTACACACATAATCATTTTCTTCAGTGCACTCCAGCTAGCACTGCATGTTGTACGTGTGAAGTGTGTGTGTGCACGCACACTGATACATGCAGAAAATGTGGTGGGACGGCCATATGTATACATGACATCATCATGATATGACGTTTAGCAGATGTGAGGCAATCTGATGCTGTGATTGGCCTTCTACTTAGGGAATTCCCCGTCTTCACACACACGCAGTCATAATGTACATGTATACAGAATGTGTCACATACACACACAACATTGTGCAGACCATATTCAAGCTTTCCACACAACACACACCCATACGATAACCACATACCAATCCACAGACGATCTTGATACAATCGCAAGCTATATAGATTTACAAATTCAAACATCTACAATTAATAAGAAACACATTCTTGATATTGGATTTCCTTGGCGAAAAACATCTTCTTACCCATAAAGGTGAGTAATTCCCTCACACACAATATCAAGTTATCAGTATTGATTGAAATATGATGGGTAGTCCCACATGTGCAAATTAATGTATTTATTTTATGCCTTCTTTTATGCCTACTGATATAACGAGATATCGGCTATAACGAGGAAAATGACTCGGTCCCGACCATCTCGTTATATCGAGTTTCCACTGTACTACAAATTTATTCTTGATCTCGATATTGACAAGATTCTCACCACACAGATTCATAATTATTCTTCCAGCTGAGTACATCTCAGACCACATAGTACTGACCGCTGTTGGCATATTATCGTACTTGTGCTTGTCAAGTGCCTGAATACTGAATATAGTGCAAATAAAATCCAAAGATTAACAGTGCGTAGAAGGCCCCTGCATTTTAAGTGTCCAGATACAGATCCAGACCCAGATCTTGGAGTACCCTAATGAATGGAGAAATGTACACACACACATCACATTTATGTTGCAGAACTTGAGTTTATACTTTTAATTGTAAAAATTTTGAACACCGCCAGACTTGTGAATCTGACAAAGATAAAATAAGTTAGCATCCAGATTTTGGCAACTACAAAGGGGAAAAAAATTCAATAGGATTTTATTTGTTACTCATCTGAATTCTGATAACAAACTTCACTCGTTTGTGCATGCTACACCTGTAATATTTCAGGAGTTTGTTTCATTTAAACAGTATGAAGTCAGTGAGGCAAGGTCTGTGTCAGAGTTATGAAGAATAAGTACAATGTAAGTGTGTGCAGAATTTATTCAAATTTTGATGCTGGATGCTTTCATTCACACATGTTGTGGATGTTGTGTCTTATGGATACAATACAAGAGATGTCTTGCGTGAGATTATTGTATTGTAATCACACTTTGACACATAGCATACATACATGTAGTCCCGTGCATGATCACATGTGTTGGATAAGAAGGTGATTAGCTGGGTTGGAAGGACCATGATAGTTTTTGGCAAGTGCATACAATTGTAGGGGGCACCTTGAATTTGCTTCATTTCCATAGAATATAGTGTGACCTTATCGTCGGCAAAAGAAAGTGAATGTCGGTGATACAAGGTACAATGTACATTGTATTATGTACTTGTGTGCAGGGTGGGTTTATTATAGCAGGTTGAACCACTCACCATTTTCAGTCATAGTGTCAATCATCTAAAAAAAAAAAAAAAAAAAAAAAAAAAAAATTAATAAAAATTAATAAAAATAAAATCGTGTACAGACCTATTAGACCTGTGCTTTTGCATGCTAACCTAAATAATACATTACCGGTATATGTCTTTGTTTCTTTCTAATTGTTGCAAATATTTATCTTTTATCAATATTTTTTCTGAGCTTGCCTTTCATGTGAATGATATTTTGTTCACTTCTTAGAGAAATGATGTATAACTTGTAATGTTCCTATAGATGTACAGCCTAGTGACAGATGTACAAATTTGTAGATAATCAATGTGTTGCCGATCTACAGTAATCTGCATGCTGGTGCTTCGCAAAACAAATACAGTACCTTCGAAGGTTCTATACAGTAGCACCCTGACTTAAGGTCTCCTTGCCAGAAAAGTTGTATTGGACTCCCAATTTTTTAGAATTCCTGCATTGCTTTGTTGCATGTTGATTTGAGACTGTGTTTTATTGTACAGATCATTCTTTAGTGTATAACTTGAATAAAGGGAATGCAAAGTTTTGGTTGAGACCTACATACATGTACATATTGTATGTACTGTAACTTCAGGTTTCTAATATTTTTTGGTGAGATAATGAGAAACCTCTCATGAAATATGAAAGAGCATGTAATTCCAAGAGGGATTCAGTGTTTGTTTCGTGAAAATCAGTTTTAAAATGGCTGAGATATCCAAAAAAGAGCATTCCTGATAAAAAGCGGGACCCACCTTTTATTAAGATTGCTTTGTTTTACTTTGTTTTTGGATGTCTCAGCCATTCCTAAACCCGATTTTCATCAAATAAACTTTGAATTCCTCTACAATGGTATGGTCTGTACTACATCTATTTCATAAGTGGTTTCTTGGTATCTTACAAAAAGCCCAATTCTCATCTCTACCAATACTGTACAATCCCTTTAACCCATTGAGGACGAGTCCTGAGTACATACTCGGGCAGGTGTCTGTTGGAAATGCGTGTTGTAGCAAAATCAAACTGTCGTCAACGGGTTAACAGCCATGCTCAATAAACATGTATATGACAGCCCACACATTCTTTCTAGAAATCAAGGAAGAAGTTGACAATATACATTTTATTTGATGGCTTACTGGTACTGATTGATTGTCTGAATTGCATACAGAATTTGTATTTTTGAGTAATTTACTCAATAGATTTCCAATGTACATTGTAGTTGTGAGCTTATAATACTCCAAAACTTGTCATGAAGACGTACAAAACTGTACATTAGTACACAAACATAGCTCTATTGAGGCTGAGCTCACTAGATTTGACTTTCACTTGCCCCATTCGGGTGCCCTCATAGTGTATAGCAAAAGATTTTGCGAGTCCAGCACATGCGTTGTATCTCATACATGTATCTGAGTGATATTTCACTTAGTACGATGGCTCGTGCAATTGACCGATGAAAGAGAATACCTATACAATGGTACAATATGTGCCACTTGACTGCTTTTGCACAGTAGGCAGATTACCAATAGGTTCAGCTACATTTACATACATGTATCTGTCCATTCTTTGTCGACGGGCAAAAAGAATCTTGCTTGGGGACATTAAAGTTTCTCAGAGAATTTCAAGAGGAACAGGTCAAGATAGTTATTGATAACACTGAGGTTTTAGTGACAGGTGATGACACTCTGTTGTTCCCTTTCGGACGATGTAGGATTATACATGACGAAGTTAAGAAAATAAAACGAATGAGATGATGGAGATTACGGATGGTTAAAGTACCAGGACAGGTGAACATGGGAAGTGCAGTTCGAGAAGCTACACATTTTGTGTGTCAATCAAGGGATTAGAGTATATCAACTACATCGCAGCTATAGCTATCGGATGTTCCCTGATTGCGCATGCGTGCAAATCAACATCTTGTTGAGGTTACATTACATGGAGCCACAAAATATCTACATCTTCTCCAACTCAATGCGGAGATTTAAGGCTCTTCTCTTCCAGACTCCGAAGGGACAACTCAATGATTTATAACAGTTTAATAGTAGAATCGCAGCCAGTAAATATTCTGACAAGAGCATTCGATCATCCTATCATCCTCTATGTATTTACACTCCTCAGTTATAAAATATGGACCTTTACTACTGATTCTGTGGCTGACCTTTCACACTTCAGCTGTACACTGTACATTGTATGTGTGAAATTCAGTTTGAATGTGGATCAGCACTTCATTCATAAGGTCAAGGTTATATTTTCTTCAAGCCCTACAATCCAACTCTAGCAAGTCACACTTGAAAAAAAAAAAAAAAAAAAAAAAAAAAAACATGCAGAGCAAACCTTCTCTTTCAAAGACAACCTCAGATAGTGTATGAGTATGGAGTTAGAGGTCAGATATACTGTACATCAAGTACTTGTGCCAGTCACAAAAAAGACATGAAAAAGAAAATTTCAAAATCATATTCCTTGTAATTGTCATTTTCCTCAGAGAAAAGTATCGTGCTGCTTTCAAAGGATAACTGTGGCAAGAATGCTTGTAGAGGTGTGTTTTGGACCACAAATATTAGTGATTCGTGAATGAGAATGGTACAAACTGAAATACCACAAATCTACTAAGTACTGTCACATTGGCCAGTGATGAGAACAGTGACAACAAATTGCTGAACGATGGAATTTGCCGGGATAATGAGTTGTTTTGGACCATTTTGAAATCAAGAGTATGAGATAATTTCAGTCGTACAGTGTAGAACACAACTTTTATTTCCTGAAGTGCACCCCCCTGTTCAGCAGTGGGTTGATAGAATGTTACTGGTACATGATGATCAGATCATGCCATATCAGTAACTGGTATTGAATCGCACATACAGCTATTAAGCTGCTGCATGCAATTCACTCTTGCGGGATGGATGCTGTTATGACCCAATTATATTGCAGTCAATGTGATGGAATATAAAACACATATGTAGCAACCACAATTGGTTAAAGGGGATGGCTAGTAACTGATCCGTGGGAATCAGTGGGAATGCTGGAGGATGATTGTTCCAATCCTTGTGGGATTCATTTAAGAATACACTATATATTTATTCTTGTGTGAAAATTATTTGCTTCAGAATGGTCTCATATTCAAGTAATGTGCAGTTTAATGTTTCCAGGTAAGCGTCCCTGGTCAGTGACGGGGCATTAATCTGCACATTACTTGAATATGAGACTGTTCTGAAGCAAATAATTTTCACACAACAGTAGATATATGATGTACTCTTAAATAAATCCCACAAGGATTGGAACAATCATCCCTCAGCATTCCCACTGATTCCCACTGATCGGTTACTAGCCATCCCCTTTAAGCTCTGAGATTGCAATACTTCTGGTATATATTTTTAGGTAATATTTCACATTTTTATTGTTACCGGACTGAAATCTTGTTACCATCTAGCGTGATTTTCACTCATATCTTATGCATACTGTATGTCTCCATTTTCGAGTGAAATTCAACAGTGTCTGCCGGCATGTGATGGTGTGAGAATTATGGTTTTCCTTCAATACCACGGGTCATTCCAATGTGAATGCACCGCACCTAGTGATAGGATCAGGAATGAGTCACTGCCGAGCTGAGTTTTGACAGTGCCTAGTTATCAGATTAGTCAAGCTTTCTCCTCCCTGGCATGTGGACGAACAAGTAGGTGTTGGTGGGGGGGGGGGGGGGGGGAGAGGAGGAGGAATTTTTTGACCAATGGTTTAATTGCCATGGCATTCTATGCATGACCTGGCTGCTGCAACGTATGTTTTCCAACCAGGTAATCTAATTCAACATTTGTAGCCACAGCTATTATTCCCAGTGCCTCTAGAGTAGACTGCATCATATATGTGTCAGTTATAGTCAGGTATTTGATATCAACTTTCTCTGAAGGTGTAAATATGAACATTTGCTCTTTCTGTTCTGTTTTGTTTTATTTTTCCCTGCGTTGCAGTATGAACATTATGAACATTTAGAAACTTTACAGGTTTTCTTCAAACATTTGCTATACTTTAATACATCTGTATATTGTGAGTGTGTGTGGGGTGGGGGGGGGGGGTGGGGGAGGGGGTAGTATGGAAAAGGAAAAAATCATGCTGTATTTTTTAATTGTTGGAAAGCCAGCATAGTTTTTTATATAGGTACATTGTACCTATACACTGTAGCTTGAATGAGAGACCATACTTCAGTTCAGTTTATGTACATTGTACACATACATGTTTGTGATAAACAGATATTCATGTAAATATGATATTGAACATGTTTAATACAACCTGTATGATGATGCTAATAAGCCTATATTGATAATCAGCCTGCTCATTGGGTGTATGGTTGCAACGCAAAAATGAACGCTTGAAGGCATTCTTAATGATCGTTTTCACGAGGATCCATGCGAAGCAGCCAGCTGTAAGCCCAGGCATCCTTGAAAGTGAGTAAAGCGAGACCTAAATGAGACGCAAGCACCCACTAAAACACCCAAGCTCTTGTCAGTGCTCTTGCAGGACATGATTCATAATCCATGTGGTTCTCGGCCTTTTTTTTTTAGTCAGCCGTCACTCTTCGGTGTGAACTCCCATTAACCTTCAAATCAGTTTCCCACCTCAGACACACACACACACACACAGACACACACCCTAGAAGTTGTAATGTGTATATGGGAAAAGGTGTTGCGTTGTCTGACAGACAAGTTACCTGCCCCGACTCTATCTAGGATGAGAGTCAGCATATCCTTGTGTCAAGTTTCATTTGGATTATGAGCACACCACTAATCACATTAGATTTAAAGACACACACGCACACATATACAGGAAAAATCAGGATTTGCGTTACTAGCATGTTTATAGTGGTTTAAATAGCTATCCTTTTCCAAACTCCTGTAGTGCTTAGTACCACGTATAGCCAGTGGAAACAAAATTTCCACATACATGTACATTTATGGATCGATAAAAATTTGATTATTTTATCAACATGTGCACCATTTCATGATTCTCACTTCTAAACTGCAAAAATTATAGATCATATCATGATGTGTTTTACAGTCTCCAGATTTGAAATACCCCGAATGCATTGTTGTGAAAAAAAAGAAAGAAACTTAAACAAAGGAGATTATCTTACATTGACAGAAGTCATGTCACATGCAACTTACCGTATATGCCATACATTGTAAGATCTGCAAAATCAAAGCTACAGTGTACATGTATATGGCAGTGTCACAAGTGGTCAAATTTGTTAAATTGAAAGGGATGAGTCCATTTCATTCAATGGAGTTTTTCATTCAATACACTGGACATGCTTCTCAATGGCATACTTGTTTCATGTCTCGTGTGAAGTCCATAAATCTCAGGGATGCATTTTGTGTTTTGTGCAATGATTTTACAAGCATAAATCTTCTTCTGGAAGTACTTTGAATATGTTACTCAAACACTTGACACTATTTTTAATAATTCTATAAAGGTAAGGGGAAAATTACAATTAAATGATACTAAATGTATAAGAAAATAAGGCCGTGATTAAATCAAAGGTCTGATTAATTAACTTTGATAACTTTCAGTCTGGTCAACAGATTAATGGGTCAACTCCAAAGAGAGAACTGTGTCACAATGTATCTTGAGTTGTTCCTTCAACCCTGACCAACAGATGATGATTCTCGTGAATGTATTAATTACTGGAATTGTAATTCTTATGATGCATTTTGGCCATGTGTACACAAATTAGTATCATGGAGGGTGATTTGAATTACGCAATTCAGTTGACGGTCCGGAGTTGATTTCCCGTGAAGATGATCTTGAATGACGGAATGAAAAAGTCGTGTGTACGGATTGACCTCCAAATAGTGTTTTAGGGGGTGGAGCTTATGGTGACCTTTCAACCACTTCTGTAAAAGAAAAAAAAAATTGGACTCATCAAATGCATGCATTGCATGCGAAGCTGTGCAGCTGTGTGGTACTTAGAGTATTATGACTGGGGAAGGCTGAGCCTGATTTTAATTTTGTGCATGAAAGCCTTTTTCATTACCTCTTCACAAAAGAATGGATGAACACTAGAAGAAGTACAACTGCCGTCAGTAAAGTTAGAGTCTGCTTGTATGTTCTGCTACAACTACCAGTGAATCTTGCCGAACAGCAAAAAGAGAAATTTAAATTTGTACTTCTCATATGGCATTGCAAACTCTGGTGAAGAGTGATTGATGGGTACCAGGAAAGAAGCCACGCCTCCTCTCATCACATTTAAAGGGATAGGATAGTATTGGTAGAGGTGGAGATAAGGATATTAAAGGCTTTTTACTTTTTGCAAGATACCAAGAAATCACCTATGAAATAGTGCAGAGCATACCATTCTTTGAGGAATTCAAAGTTTATTTGATGAAGATCGGTTTTGGAATGGATGAGATCTCTAAAAACAAAGTAAAACAAAGAAATCGTAGTAAAAGGTGGGTCCCAACTTTTATTAGGATTGCTCTTTTTTGGATATCTCAGCCATTTCAAAACCAATTTGTCATCAAATAAATGTTGAAGTCCTCTTTGAATTACATGCTCTTTCACTTTTCATATAAAGAGGTTTCTCATCATCTCACTAAAAAATGTTAGAATCGTGAAGTTACAGCTGCAGGTCTTGACCGAAACTACATGTATACGATCTCTTTATAAAAAATGCAAAATTTCAAATCTTCACAATCCTTGAAGCTTTCCTTGGTTGTGTGTGCAAATGATAATCCTAATATTAGCATAATTGTAATTCAGCATTACAATTTAGTTTCTCTGCTCATGTGAAAACAGCCAATGTTACACAGCCAGAACTGCTAGACCTATCTTCCTTTGACAGCAATTCAGGCTTCTACTGCATAGACTGACAAGGAACCATTCTAATTCCTACATTTTGACAGTAGCTGAGTGATCTCCTGTAATGCCAATTATTACAATTTACAGTGCATGTCAACTCAGAAAGCCAATGGCAATTAATCTACATGGTAGTTTCAGTTGCCTGACTTGGGAAGGCTTGAATAGCAGATATCTTAGATTGATGTGTGCATGGAGTGCAATAAAGCCGCTCAGCTGTGGAGCGCAGAATGTAGAGTGGCGGTGATACCACTTTATGAGGGGCAGTTGTGCTTCCATAATTCATCTTGACTCTGTAGCTTCAGCGTTCACATCTAGCCCATTAGAAGAAATATGGAACTCAGATGGTTTATATTTCCTTGTGGCTAATAAGTGTGATATAAAGTCTACAGCTAACAATTGGCTGACATTCATAGAAGCATGATATCCTACTCACAGTTACCCTGTGCCAGTATACAAGTACATGTAAATGATTTTTAGTTGTGGAATTATTAGTTGAATACACGCTGTGGCTACATTGCGATGTGGTGGGAAAATATGCGATTGATCGTATAGATGTAAAATGCCCTGCCAGATCCATCTAATCCAGTAAATCAGGGAAATGTAATTTTGATGCATTACAATGGGCATGACAATAGCAATCTTGTGTGATGGCTGTGTGGGTATGTACAATGTACAGTGAATGTATACTGTAAGATACAGTGTACATTTGATGTGCAGGGCTGCCAACACTGGAAACTAGTTGAGAGTGAGACTCCCATAGGCCAATGCTATAATTTAGGAGTCAAAATGAGTGAGATCAATAGAAATGCATGCAAATGAAATAAAGTTTTAGAGTGAGAAAGGACCAAAATGTGTGAATCTCACACTCAATGCGTGAGAGTTGGCAGCCCTGGATGTGTATAATGAATGAGATTATGTTAAAGGGAGAGTATAAAATGATGATTATGTTAGATTACGTCTCTTTTAATATTGAGAGCCTTTTTCCAATTTAAATTTTGTATGTCTTTATAGTCCTGAGTGATTTTGTCTCATGATTTTACAGGGGCTCATGACTTTAAGCATACAACTACTGTATGCATTGTAGCTTGGCTGGTTGTAACAGGATTGGCCATACAGTATAAGATTTGTTGCAATACTATGTGCTCTTTGTGTTGGTCTATTTCAGCCATTTGTAAGGTGAGGATAGTTCATGGTACAGTCATCCATTATCGCCCCCTTTATTATAATACTGATTGTAAGGATTTTTAGAAGCATGAAAATGGTTTCACAGACTCTTTAAAATACCATGTCCTTTTAAATAATGAGGGGATTAGATTGTGTGCAAAAGCATGAAGACAGTACACTACAGTACGCGCAATAGAAAACGCCCGACGAAAGTGCGTCCAAATTTCGTCCCAACGCTTTTTTCGTTGGTGATTTCGTCGGGGACGTTTTCAACGCTTTTTGCGTCCAGACTTCATGGACGGATTTTGGACGAATTCAACGAATTCAACGAAATCCCCGAACGCTTTTCCGAAGCTGTGGACGCTTTCAACGCTTTCGACGCTTTCGACCCTTTCAACGCTTTCAACCCTCTGTACACATCACACACACAGCTACAGTGTATACAAAGTTAGCTCAAATCGCGAATCGCTAGCTCTCCCTTCGTCGAAGTTGTCTAGGTTTCCCGTCCATTTCTCTCATTTTCTCTCTTTTGCTTTCGTATTATTGTATCCCTTTCTTTTCAGAGTACAGTCATACTTCTGAGAGTTTAGTTTTCTCATTTTTATTAAGTGATTACCCTGTTTGCAACAATTTGGGGTGAGTTTTTGTTCGAGTGTTTGTTGAGTTTTTCGATTGAACGATTTGTCGATTATCTTCGTGTGTGCGAGGACATCGTACCCACTCGTTTGTTTCCGTGTAAGTATTTTTACCGTAAAGTGTCTTCATCGTTCGTCTTCACGCATCGGGTTTTCACCTAGTTTTCCTCATCTTAGTTTTCCACATCCATTTTTTTTTTTCCGGTGCAAGATACTCTGTGTATTTTCTGCTACGGTAAAATGCCATCGTCGATAGTTTTTGTGTATTCATCGTAGTTTTCCACCTCCATTTCATTTTTGTGTGCCAGATGTGTAGCTAGGTCTGCGATGTCTGAATCGTTAACAGGTGTGTTTTGAAAGGGATTTTGAGGGTTTCGCGGTGGATGAGATTGACTGGAATGATAGTGATAATAATAATGATTCTACTATCTAGTGATGTTGATATACGAGCTCTTTTGATGATGCAGTTTATTACGTGTGACCGACCATCATGACGTTGGCGACGACGAGTACGAAACGAGTAGCCTACACATGTACAATGTAGGCCTGTAAGACGAGAGTGACACTGACGACATGGCCTGGCCCTGGGGGGCTGTTTTAGTGTTGCTCGCTCGATCGTGCACTGGAGTGGTCTAGAGACCTGCATTTTATTTTTTCATTTAATTGTATCCTTTTGCCTTTTTCACTCTGGTTTACTGCTACCAAAATTTATGTCTCTGAAGAAACTCAACCAGAAGTTAGACAATATGTTTGCACATCAAGCCCAAGTCTGTCAATTGCGATGTTCCTACTCCTTTTTAACTCGAAATCCCATTTTCTTTGCTCATTTTTCCACTGATAAATTATTTAGAACTGTACTGCATTTCTGATGAATTGCTTTTGTGTTATATCAAGAGCCTGCTGAGTAGGTGTTTCATTCTATCCTTTCAATTATCTTTCTATCACTTTCTTCTTTGACCCTGGACGGAAAAGAAAAACCCTATCTTGCCATGAAAAGACAGAACACATACCATCATGAAATATCATGACATTACTAAAGTAATAAAAGAAATAGGAAAGCGATGAAAATTCTTGTTTGTAAAATCATAAATCAAAGGTGATTTCATATGAACCAGCTCTTTGAAACGTATTTAATATTGCCTATTGATACTTGCTTTGCAAGTATACGTTTTCTCTCCCATGGACTTTGTGTCCCCCTTTTTTTATGTGCTTTAATGATTATTATTCTAGTTTGTTTTGTCAATATCATAATTATTGCTGTATTATTATTACCATACTTTGATATGGTTAATTGCATTTGTTGATTGACTCACTTTCATTTCGTTGCCTCCTCTTGGTACTTGTGCAGATCCTTTCTAGGGCTTGCTGTTTGCTCACCCCCCTCCCCCCCCCCTTTGCTGTTGCTATTTCACTATTTACCTTTCTTTATCTCTCTGTTGTTCCTTATCTTGTTTGATGTTGCCTCCATATTCATCATTTTCCTTCAATGGTTGCCCCCTGGCCCTCACGACTATTACTAACCTTCCCCTGCCTTTTGTCTGTCCATCCTCCTGCTCTAATCCCCCTCCCTTTACCTGTTGGGCTCCTTGCCCATGACATCCTACCCTCTCCTTTTGTTTTCTCTGTTTCGTGTCCCTTGCCTGTTCCTGACTGTTCTTGTTGTGTGAAGTCGCTTTACATGTATGTGGTTGCTTTTTCTGCCTATTTGCCATTTTGCTTCTGACGAAGATTCTGCTATGATCGAAAGCTTAGGTCCCTTTTGACTCTATCCTAAAAACATTCATGTACACTCCCAAAACTTGCTGGGCTGTAGTAATGAAAACTTCATTATCTAGCATGGGAGGGGGAATGCTTTCATTTTCTCAAGAGAGCATTTGTGTGAGAGAATGCAAAACTTGAGTGTTGCCAAGTTGTTTTCAAGCTTCTTCATTTTATTTGATCTTAAGCATAATCACTTTCGTAAGTACATGTACAGTATTAAGATTTCTTCTCCCCTGACTGTAATCGGAAAGTTCGCCATAACGATGATCGCTAATGTGTTTGGATGTGCCGATATGGGAAACACGTGGTTCAAAGGAATGCACCATGTGCTACTGCAAGTTGAATGGATCGAATGCGCCATAGGCTTAGTTACGGTAAACAGTTTACGTTCGATGCGAATGATTATTACGTCTTTCAGGATCGAGGAATAATACACACAAAACATGCAAACAAACAAATCCACGAACGAGTGTTGATAACCAAAATTCATATAATGAAAAGTAATAGGCAGTTTTGATGAGCGTGAAATTAATTGTCATGATTTTGCTGTTTAATCGGGTGGTGGCTGCATCACATAGGACATCGCAGTGAATTTGTCTAGGCATATGAGACATTTCATATATTTCTGTGATTGCATTTTTGAGTGATTAATCAATTCCTTTTAACAGTTCGGGAACATATAAATGCATTGTACTTAGATCAAGTACACAATACGTATCGACGGTTCGATGTATGCGCCTAAAGAAAGGCGAAAGAATCAGAACATATTTGCAATGATTCCTTTAACTCAACTCACCAGCGAGTTCTTCGATCGATATTAGACCAGTGCGCGCATTCTTTCGTCTGGCACATGGGGTCTGGCACGCACCTGGTTTTGTGGAAATTTCCACAAAGGGAGAGGGTGGGGTTTTTCCAATCCCAAGAGACCGCATTACACAAGAAGACAATCTCGTCGCTTCTATTATTTTCCGTCACTTGTGTTTCCCCCTTATTCTTTGCTAATAATGAACATTTAGGTTGAACTTGATGATGGTTGTTCACACGTGGTTCCTTTTGTTGTGAGGTGTAGGTATTTTCTTTTTTATCATTCTTGGGAGGGGAAAGAAGAGTAAAAGAGGGAAAACTCATTTAAATAAACGAAGGGCACGTACGCTCAGCATCCACAGCAAGCCGTCTTTTACATCAGCATCGTTGATTATCATCACCATCATCAGGCATCACTCCGATAATTTTGTCCTTTTCTTATAAACATTTAGAAACACGATCACCATCACTCGAGATAAACACGTAGCAGTGGCAGATCCAGAGGGGGCGCATGAGGCGCACGCCCCCTTTATTTATCGTTAAAAGAAAAGAAAAGAAAAAGAAGTGAAACCCGGAAGTGGCACCAGAAATATTACAGAATTCCTGGATCCGCCCCTGCCTGTACGAAAATAAATGACAACAAACAAAGTATCAACAACCTCCCCGACAACTACATAAACATTACCACAGAGCACACCGAAGCGGCTGGGATCAAACACCCTTCGAAATACTGCAGCAAAGCGGGAAATCGCCGTTACTAAAATGCATATGTACACAGTGCGAGGCAATTGAAAGAATTACCTTTAAATATTTCAGAATATAAAGGGAACAAATTAAGTGATATGAAACGAAAGAAATCGTATACCAAACGAGAGGTATGAGAAACGACCTCCAATATTATAGGCCCTTAGCCGCAGCATATCAACAAACATGAGTAGGCACACGGAATATGCGTGTTTGGGATTCCTCCCTTCTATATTTCTTTCCTGAACTACTAGCATTCCCAACGCCCGAATAAAATAATGACTAGTTTGTTACTCTGATCTTTTCTTCTGAGGTAAGGAAGTTCGTTCATCCGAAAACGAAAGGATTGACACTCCGAAAGTTTGCTAATCGGACAATGCCCCCCCCCCCCCCCACAAAAAAAAACAGCCCACAAAATGCTCGTTAATCAAATTATTGGTTAATAATAGTGAAAGACGATAGTAATGATAATAATATTAATAATAATAATAATAATAATAATAATAATAATGATAATAATAATAATAATAATAATAATATAACAAAAGACAGAAATAAAACAATATATGGCCCTATAGCAATTACCCGCAGCATGATTACATTTTCGAATCAACAAACATGGATAGGCACAAGGAATATGCGTGTTTCGGATTCGAAATAACGCCGTAACCTTCGGACTAGCGCACCCGTTTTCTTTTTAGGAATAATGAACACCAAGGAAATGAATAACTTATTTCAAACTATAAGAATCCAACGTAATTCTTGTCTTAATGATTTTCCCCCCTTCTATATTTCTTTCCTGAACTATTCCCAATGCCCGAATAAAATAATGACTAGTTTGTTACTCTGAAAGTGGTGTTGTGAGTAAAGGAAGTTCGTTTATCCGAAAACGAAAGGTTTGACACTCCGAAGGTTTGCTAATCGAACAAAAAAAAAAATAAATAAAAAATAAAAAAGAATGATAATACATTGTAATAGATTTTATTTTCACACACTATATATAGGTACGAACATCTGCAAGGTGTAGGGAATTTGCGTGTTACGGAACATTTTATCATTTTCGCATCAGCGAACTTTACGTGGGTATACTACAAAAATGCCTCCCCCCTAAAAAAAAAAAAAAAAAAAAATGTATTACACCAACACTTGAGCATAACAACAAACAAGAAAGCTAACAAACAAATAAACAACTTAAGATTTAATCTCATTTAGCTGCTTTGAATATTTCACGTTCCGTCTGTATATTATATTTCTTTTCAGAATTATCTCTCGCTTCCCGCTTCACAACTAGGAAATAAACGATGTCATACTACAAGTATATAAGAATTAAACTTATTGTCTTGCTCTAATATAGAATTCATTATTCCAAAAGTTCGTTTATCCGTGAATACAAAAGGCTCGATACTACAGTACTACGAAGGTTTGCTTATCCGACGATAACGCACCTACCCAATCACAAACATTCGTGCATTTTCGGATTATGAATCATAATATAATTTGACTATCACATTTACGAACATCTATTTTCGTGTAGGGAAGTCGCGTGTATCTGAACGTTTCATTTTCGTACTAACGAACCTTATGGGTGCATGGGTACAGCGAATTACATGACCCTCACCCCCCCCCCCCCCCCAAAAAAAAAGAAAGAAAGAAAGAAAGAGCTTAGTCAAACTGAGAATCAGTCAGAATTAGTCGCTTTGAAAATTCCACGTACCGTCTGAATTATCTCTCTGTCCAATAAAGAAATAAACGATATGAAACTAAGAATTAAACTTATTGTCTTGTTTTAAATATTTTTTTTTTTTTGCTTTTCTCAATAAAAAAACGGGCAGTGTAATGCGCAATTGCTGAAGAAAGAAATATATTTAATGACCAAATAACGGCGAACAAATCCTTCTAATTTCTTTTTTTCCTCTTTTGGGGGTTAATTTTCTTTCTAATACCGGTACATGTACTCAGATGGATTTTACGTACACGCAATTTTAGTGAAACCATTTTCTTTTTTGGTCGGCATTCTACGATAAGGTTCATGTGGGTTCCTGTGGGTTCACGCTCGCCAAAATTGCGTGATTTCTCTTAAATACTATGAACCCGAATGATCTCTGATTGGTAATTTAGTCTATTTCATGATCAACAGTTGTTTGTTTTCTGCTTTAAAAAAAAAAAGAACAAAACAAAAACAAAAACACAACGTGAACTACTCGTACTAGTACATCGTACATATCTCTGTTTCGTTCAGCCAGTCTCACCTGCCTGGTTCAGCCCACAGAACGTGGTTCAGGCGAGCGAGCCATGCCATAGCAATGGCGACGCACACACGGCGCACTCGCCTTTCCCACCACGTGCACTTTCCCTGGTTAACACGGTTACATGCAGCCAGCAGCATGAAATGTGATGTATCAGGTGACTTACTAAACGCAGTGATAACGGTACCGTACTTACAGCTAGTATAGGGTAAGGGAAACTAAAACTTTTACAAATTGCTTCAATGAAAACGGCATCGATATATGTATACATGTTACCATTTTAATATTATCATGTGTATCAGGTGAATTCCACGCCTGTCTACAGTACAGTTCTCATTCCGACCGCTGTGCTACTTGCTGTATTATTGCAGTGTGATTCTTGCCGGCTGGCTAGTGGATATGTGGCCACTACACACACGTGTGTATTTCTATTCCATGTGCGCCTTGGATCACGGACGCTTCTAACGAAATTTGGACGAAACTGCCGAGCTCCGAACACGCATTTTCCGAACGAGCAACGCATTTGCCGAACGGAATTGAGCGGGCGGTCGTGCGTGAAATGCGTCCACAAAGCGTCCACAAAGCGTCAGAATCGTTGCTACTGGATCGATAACGAAAGTTCGTCCAAATTTCGTCCAGATTTCGTTGCTACTCGATCGATAACGAACTTTCGTTGGAAAACGAAATTGACGGAGGCGTTTCTTATTGCGCGTACTGTATATTAAACAGCCTTTGCCATCAAGTGTGTCTGTGTTGTACCTGTTATTTTCATATTTGTTTTAAATCATGTGAAGAAATTCATGAGACTAATGTACAGTATCACCATATCAGTGTGCAAAAGGTTTTGACAGTGAAGTCAAAAGTGAAGTCATGGCTCTACTGATTCTGGCACACAGTTTAATTGCTAGGTCTCAGTGAGATTCTTTCTTTATTGCTATATCGATTGTATAATTCATGGATTATTTGTACTTGTAGTTGATTCATATATTTGTTTCTAATGATTGCTTGTTATTGTTAAGGGCTTAGAAACATTTTGGGCCAAAGCACTCTATAAAGTTTTCTTATTTATCATTAGCAATGTTATTGAAAACCAGTGACTTCCAGTCATAACCTGCTTGCATGCCATATTGATGGAGACTTGTGAAAGCATTAAAATGGAGAGTCGCAGTGACGATTTAGAGTGAATATCATTTTAGTGACACACTCTTTCAAGTTCAGTAGATCAGTAATAGTGTTGACTCTTTGCATCTGTACCTGTGTGCATGGTAGATTGTGGCTGACATTTCAAGTCTGAAAGGCCCCCTGTAATGATTGGGCTGCCAAGACAAGGGAGTAATTCTCACTGATACTAAAGAATCATGATATTAGAAAACTCATGAAAAAAATAGTGAATGTGAATGGTCTTTTGAAATAAAACTTATGTTTTTGTTATACATTTTTGCCAGAAGTTGAATCTCACAAATTTTGCAGTCGCAATGTTTCTCAGATACAATGTAGAATTAGCATGTTGAATTATTGGTGAGGTTAGACCGTGTCCCAACAGCTGCCCCCAGCGGCAAATCTCATAATATTATCTGGGTTCATTATTAAAGGGATAGTATACTGTACAAAGTAGTATTGGTGGAGATGAGGATTGGGCTTTTTAACTTTTTGCTAGATACTAAGAAATCACTCATATGTAGTACAGAGCATATCATTCTATAGGAGGAATTCAAAGTTCATTTGATGAAAATCGGTTTTGGAATGGCTGAGACATCCAAAAACAAAACAAAACAAAACAAAGAGACCGTCAGAAAAGGTATTGCTCTGTTTTGGATATCACAGCCATTTCCAAACCCATTTTCATCGAATAAACGATGAATTCATTTTGGAATCACATGCTCTTTCATACAAAAGCGTATGTTATAAGAGGTTTCTCATTATCTCACCAAAGAATGTTAGAAACGTGAAGTAAGGTCTCAACCAAAATCATCCCTTTACGGTAAAGTGCGTGGAGTGTTGACTGCTGTCCCTAAGTCTGAGTCTGAATGTGTGCCAAGATGTTTTGCATTGCTTTATGCACTGTGGATTGATCCGTTGATATGCAAGTCCAAGAACCCACATTTCTGCCATTTGGTACTGTACAAACATTGTAGGTTTTATCATATATTTTTAAAACTATATACATCGTATTCTTAACCCGTTGAGGACTAGTCCTGAGTATACAAGTGTCTTTTATGGGAAATGCGTGTTGTAGCAAAATCAAACCGTCTTCAACGGGTTAATAGTTTTCTTATTCACTACTATAAATCCAGTTGTAAGAAAAATCTACCTTCATTTGAGCTTTTTCTTGATCATATACACTGTAATAACCATGTAATGTACTATTTATTTCAGTTGCATGATTCTCAATAGCCTGTCAATCACTTAATTTGTAACTGATCCTTAATTTGGCAACATATTTTCTAGGAGTACTGAAAGGTGTTTCTCTTTCAAACAGGAAAGTTTTTTAATTTTCTGTTTCTATAATGAATTAATGAATTTAACCAGTTCCATCTGGCGGTAATCTTCTTTCATGTTGGGATATGTAGTTGGCAATTTCATGAGGAAAGAAGATAAAATCTCCAGTAGAATTACTCTCTTGTAGGACCTGATGGCTTAAAGCCTCTCAGATATTTTCTGGTGACAAATATGCACATATACGTGTATATCACTTTACTTTCAAAGGAAAGAAATGTGCACCAACTATCAAAATTCAGTGATCATTCATCAGCAAAGTACTGTACATACTGGGTAATGTAAATGCATCATAGACAGTCGTCAATATTTTGGATATTGTTCTCTTCCTCTTGCCCCTAGAAAGTATTTACAAACATACAGACAAACAAACCAGCCTAACAACAGACAGTTTTTTTTTTTAAACTTTCCTGACATTGCAAAGTACTGTATAAGTGGTTATTTTTCGCGAATTTTGCGAATCGCAGTTGGATCGCGAATATAACAACACGCGAAAGTGTCGCCATACACTTGAGTAACAATTCATGCAATATAGCGTTGGTGTCAATTCGCGAAAATGTCTGTGACCTTCTAATTCGCGAAAATATCTGTACGCAAAAATAACAGCTCATACAGTAATATAATCATGATGGCATCAGAGCAGCATTTTTATTCAATTCAAATGTATGAGATGAAAAGTACAGTCATGAATTATTTAAGACTGACTTGATGAAGTCAGCGAGCTGTGTTCTTCGTACACTTAAAATACATACTGGGGTTTGTGTTGTTGTGTTCAAGCGGTAGTTTGTAGCAAACACATGATGGGTTCTGCCCGTCTGAGACTACATGTGGAGCTGCCACATGTTTTCTAGGCCAATCAGATGTTCATTGACAAATGGTTACCATTCTTGCCCGACATCGTACATCATAATCAACCCAGCACCAGTCTGCTGGCATGCGGAAGCGTCAAATGTGTACCTGGCCAAATTTAAACTCCATGGGGCGTGGTGAAATGGGGTTTCGGTATGCACATGCAGAGCACTTTCCGCTCCTTGGCATTCCTAGACCATATAAATAGTCTACTTGGATTTTGTTGAGTATCATACATTTGTATGTGTACTTTAGTAAACATATGTATACATACTGAGTACAGACATATTGTACATAATCAATAATAGATGGATACATAATTGATAAATAGGTAGATAGATAGACAATTGATAGATAGACAGACGGACAGACAGATAGATAGACAGACGGACAGACAGATAGATAAATACATTGTGCATAGATGCAGAGATACATGCATGGGTTGTACACACATACAGGTACATTCATACCTCTACATTCACACACTCTGTAGACTGCAGCAGATTTGGCTGTTCTGTCTGTATGAGACACCAAGAATTTTATCAATTACATACGGCTGTATAGCTGGACAATTTCACTCGCAGCAAATTGAAAAGGGGCTGTACTGTGTGTACTTATGGATGTAGGATGAATGATTACTGCTATTTGCCATTGTGCCATATACAACTGACGGGTACCAGGCACGTGTGTACTGCCCCCATTCTGTGACAAAAATAGAAACGATGTGATTTCTTAGTTGCACCCTGCAAGTCGTATTATGTGGACGTACAATGTATGAATTATCATTTGCTACAGGCTCACTCTGAGTCTTCTAATAATCTGGCTGATTTATTTCCATCATGGTGAAGCTCAGTAATGAAAGTGATATTGAAAAACATGTTACAATGTATGAGATGTTTGCATACCACTTGAGATTTACAAATCCTTTTTTCACCTGAACCTACAATGATTGGACTTGATGTTATTGTGATATGACCTCTTCCATTTCTGATCTAGACAGGACTTGAAAGAATTATCATAATATTACAACAGAATACCAATTTAAAGATATGGAAGAATGAGCACTTGTGTATACTGAATGACAATCAAAAAGATGAAACACAAAAATAGAATTGGAAAGACATTGCCTTGAAGACATGTTGGGATCAGGGGAGAAGGTTTGCTCCTTATTCATTTTATCTTTCAAGTTTTGTAGTGCTCAGGTATTTAGAAGGGTTCCTGTATACTTCAACTTCTTTAACCCTATTCTGACTGGGGGTGGGGGGTCAAATTGACCCTCCCCTCGACATTTCGCGCTACGATTCCGCAATGCGCAAAGATTTTGCCATGTCGTTTTCATTGAAGTCTCCCACATATTTTGAAACCAAATTTGCGACGTCTAGGTACACCATTCTGAAGTTATGTAATGTTTTGCATATGCATGTCAACCCGAAAATCGCTCAAATTCATGAAATCGTGTGCAAATCCAATGCATTGTGTTTTTTTTGTTAAATTGATATAAATTAGATTATTTCAACTTTTAACCATTGAAATTAATCAATTCTAATGTAGATAAGCTTGAAAAAGTGCCTGCAACAACTTTTGGCAAAAAACAATAGAAAACAAAAGGTAAAAAACAATAAAATACATAAGAAATTAACAAAACAATAAAAAACAAATGAAACTAATTTTGATTGTGCTTTTTTTTGGAATGAAAATTGTTGGATGTGTCTTGAGGAACTCTGACTTAAAAATTTAGCAATCCTTCAGTCTTTTTAATGGAGTTATAGGTGAAAATATGATTTCATGCGTAAATTTGCATAATTAATTCACTAAAAATAGAAAGCCAATATTTTTATATTGTATGACAATGTAATCTTGTGGTTGACATCCAGCTCTATCTTCAGGCAAAATTTTGCGGTCGAGATCTGGGGGGGGGGGGTCAAATTGATCCCCCCCCCCCCCCCCCAGTAAAAACTTGGTCTCAAATAGCCCAGTTAAAATAGGGTTAATAGATGAAGTAAACACTTGGTGAATTGTTGACTGAAAACTTGGGGACAAAGTTGAAAGGAAAAAAGAAAATCTCTGCCCTCCTTGGGCACCTTATTCATTCTATCTTTTTAATAGAGTTTTGTAGCAGGTCATTGGAAGGGCTTCCATATATTTACTAGTTTTAGTTAGGCAAAGTAAACACTTGACTGAAATGGGGGATTTGCATTTTCTTCTTTCTGGTCTCCATCGCGCTTGACTGCCTTTTGGTGTGAGAGGTATGTATTGTTAGCAGAGTAATTCATGCTATAGATAAGTTTCTTCCTACTAGAATTGCTTAGAGTTAGAAAGGTAACAGCAGGGTATAAAGGTAAGTCTGAAATGTGTAACTACAGTAGGTGTGTTCCGGTGCCAGAAGGAGTGAGACAAGATCCAAATCTTGCTTTTTTCGGTCATTGTTCGAACGAGTGTAAAATTCAAACAAGTGAAATATTCCACTGAATAATCACAGTCTAGACATCAATTTTTTGTTGGTTTGTTTTTTAATAGTTTGTTTTTTGCAGCCGTAGAGCTACTCCAGCATCTGGAGTTATGCATGTTGCTCTTAGCGATAAATGCATGAAGCTTGATCTTTTACGTGACTGAGGTGTAACTCTGTCACACACGGGACCTCCATTTCATGTCCTATCAGAGGGCAGAGAGTTTTGCCTCTTACTAGAAGGGACCAGTGCCGTATGTAAAGAGAATCTGGACAACTGCTAAAGTGGACGTCATGTCGTTACTCGGGGTATTATGTGTTAGAGGGTTAGCGTGTACACTCAGATGTCATAATAAAAGTGAGCCAAATAAAGGATAGTGAACAATGGGCACTCCATGTGAGCGCAGTTTGGAAACAACATGGCTCCACGAAGATCACAGGGACCACTTTTGACCAATTCCAGGCTTCGAAACTCATAAGCCGAAAAACGAGCTGGCCAAACTCTCTTCATATACGGTACGGAAGGGGGCGGTATGATTACACACGACATTTTAATCTTGTTTCTTGTTTCTTGTTTCACCATGCAGCTGTCACTGTGTTACTGCACCCTGCATTCAGGGGCTCCCTCCAGCTAGGCACAAGGCTCCACTCGTGCCAGGACCCCCAGAGTAAAGCAGCAAGTTCCTTGCAACCCACCAGATCGTCTCAGCAGATTGTATCGCCCTCACAGGTGTTGTATTCAATTAGCCAGAATTTTCCCTACCTGGCCTCATGGCACCTCGGGAAATCGTGGCCAATTTGATGGTGAAAATAGAAATGAAAGATCTGTGCCTGGAGTCTTATTATTTGGGGGTTTGTTTGTATCTAAATTAGGTATCATTTTCTCACTTAGTCCAGATAAAAATCAATTGCAATTTTGTAAAACTACATCAGGGGAAATTCCATCTTATTAGGAATGCCAGTTTTCAAGCAAAAGCCTGAATTTAGGCCCTGGTAGTATCAAAGTTCAGACCCTTCTGTTTACAAAGTAGCTTCATGTAGATCACGTATTTCAGGCCCTGTCTTTCATTCTAACTGGCATCCCTAATGTATGCTTATCTCTGGCATCCCTAATGTATGCTTATCTCTGGCATAAACTGATTTTGGAATAATGCAAATTGTTTGCGCTCCAATCACTTCACTTATGCACTCTCATCATTTCACTGTGTTGTTCAGATAAAGCATGTAGAAAGGATGCCAAACTAAAGTGTTGCTGCTATTATGCAGTAATACATGTAGAAAGCACAGAAATACTCCCTCCTCAACATCCCCCCCCCCAAAAAAAAAAAAATATCCCCCCCCCCCAAAAAAAAAAAAATCACTTGTGATGGCATAGTTACAGAAGTATATTGCTATAAAAGTAGACATGAATATTTTGCCCATTCTTTCTGTACACTTGTGAGTGCTATTCCATATTGCAAAATCCATGACAAAAAAAAAAATAATAATAAAATCCACATGGGGAAATGTTTTCATACTTAAAAACATACAAATGAGTATTTTCAAAGAGTTTTGATACATGCTTTTCTTTTGTTCTTGGCACTCCTGATAAAACACCAAACCAGGCACCGCCACCATGCCTCTGTTTGGAAGGTCCACCAGGAGCCCATCTGACCTGCTACAGTCTCTAAGGACGAGCCTTGGTGTACTGGCAGATACAAAAACTTCGGGGAAAAAGGTTGAAAAGGTGAGTGCGGGGCACATTTTCTTTAGTAGTTGTTGTGGTTTTCTGCTGTTTTTGTGTTGCTTGTTGTTGTTGTTGTTGTTATTATTGTCGGCATTGTTGTTGTTGTTGGTGTTGTTGTTGTTGTTGTTTGTGTTGCTGTTGTTGTTGTTTAAAGTTCAGTAGGGTTGGAAGAAGTATTCCATGACAATATTGGAATTCAGTATAAAATGAATGTCTTCCTGAGCTCCTTGCCAGAAGTATTAAGAGGTGAGTGAGGAAAATTTTATGTGTTATTTAGGCATTTGCAACAAATGTTTCAGTTTCGGCCGACAAGAGCTGAAACTGTTCATTCATATATGCCAGTTAATGTTCTGCTATACCTCTTAGTTTCCTTCAAAGTACTTCTAATATATTTTTGATTTCTCTCTTCTCTTTCTTTGTGTGTTTTGAGGGGGACTGGGGGATATCACGTGCTGATATTGCACACAGGTCTTCCCCAGATGTATAGCTGCTACTCAACCCCTGTATGCTCTTGTCATTTTCCCATTTTCCATCTGTAGGCAACGGAGGAAATAGGAAAAACATTGTCGCAGATCAAGGGATGCCTCTATGGGGTGGATGGGCAGGATCCCCAGTTGGAGCTGGTCAGCCAGATCGCCATGGGGATCTACGAGTACCTCTTCCCGCTCATCGAGAACATGTCCAAGCTTGAGTTTGAGGTGATGACCGCCGAAAACCTTCTTTGACTGCCTCTGGTGGTGCTAATTCTTCTTGTTCACCAAAATTATCTTCTTTCTTTCATTCCTTCTATTTTTTATGCCTCCGCAACGAAGTGGCCGGAGGCATTATGTTTTCGGGTCGTCCGTCCGTCCGTCCGTCCGTACGTCCGTCCGTCCGTCCGTCCGTACGTCCGTCCGTCCCGTTTTGTTTTTGTCGATATCTCAAGAACCGTGTGGTGGTTTTACATCAAACTTGGTATGAGGGTATATCCTTGGGGGATAATACTTTGTGTGGATTTTAGGGTCACAGGGTCAAAGGTCAAAGGTCACAGGTTATTTTGTGAAAAAAAATTTGAAATTCCACATATTTCTCCATATCTCGTAGATGGTTCAAGGTATCTTCATAGAACTTAGTATATATGCTTGTACCGATGGGCAGTGATTATCTAGGGAAGTTGGGGGTCATGGGTCAAAGGTCAGGGGGGTCAAAGGTCAAGGTCAACTCCTCAAAATATCACTACTTTCCTTAAAATGCAATATGCCTTAAGGTTTTTTTTTTTTTTTTTTTTAAAACTGGATGTATGGCATGTATTACCCAATATATATTTTTGGGGAAGTTTCTTGCCAAAAGGTCAAAGGTCAAAGGTCAAGTGAAAGTACTAAATTGCACTTTTTCCTCCATATCTCGAAAGTAACTCAAGGTATCATCATGAAACTTACATATTTATGCATGTTCTACCTAACAGTGATTCTCTGTGGAACTGTGAGGTCAACGGTCAAAGACCAGGTTTAGATAATGCTATTTTCCCATTTGATACTGAAATTATACTTTTTCTCAATACCTTGAAAATTACTCAAAGCATAAACTTATAAAAGGGTCAAAAGTCAAGTAGAAATCATTAGTTCCCCAAATACCTGCACTCTGACATTTGAATAATTCATCCAATTGAACCTAGTTCTAGGAAAGTGAACATTCAGCACATTTGTGGCAAACCTGTCATTTTAATATTTTGCCAATTGTGTGAAACTGTCATCACACATTGTCAAGACATTGTACTATAGACCTATTAGGAGAACCATGCATGATGGCGGAGGCATATCAGTCGCCGTAGCGATATATCTAGTTATTTTTTTTTTCACTTGGCTTTATATCTTGAGAAGGTTGCACCCATTCGGAAGAACAACAACATACATACATTGTGTGCATGTACATGTACAGGGCACTCTGTTAGGACAAACATGATTGTCACAAATTTTGTTTCAATGAAGTAACAATTCAGGTTTTAAAATCTTTATTTTTATGTATCTTTATGTATTTCAGTTGTACAGCTTTAGCAAAATTTCCATATAATGAAAAAAAAAAAAATCCCAGTCCCAAAGACTTGGTTATCAGGGAGTAGCCTGTATTCCTTTTTGGAGGCCTCTTTAGGGGCCCAGCCTTGAATTGCCTCTTTCTGTAAAAACTCTTATGACATTATTCTTTCTGTGATATGCTTCTTATATTTTCATACCAGCAAGAAAGAAACCCATAGATATGTTCTTGCGGTATGATCATGATGACACCATTGTTTTAATTACATTTCTCCTCTTATTTTTTTTCTTTGTGTCATATTTTTTTCTTCATTTTGAAATGCAGGCCAAGAAAGATTTAGTACAGATATTCAGCAACGTCCTTCGTCGCCAAATTGGCTCGCGGTCACCCACTGTTGAGTACATCATGAACAAGCGAGAAATTCTCTTGATGCTGGTCACAGGGTAAGCTACTATCAAAGTGGGTGCCATGGTATTGATTTGTTTAATGCCACCAAAGTGTTTATGGTTTTGCCAGTATTGACTTGTTTGTCTTTCTTTCTGTCTGTCTGTCTGTCCGTCCATCCGGCTGTTTGTCTGTTTGCAATTAAGTGGTCAAAAGGTTATGAATGGATTTGGATAAAATTTTCAAGGAAAGTTGATAGTGACACAATGAACAGATGATTAGGTTTCAGTAGTGATCCAGCTCTCCTTCATTGCATTACCTTGCATCACCACCGACCAATTATGTTTCTCCTTAAGGAAAAATTTGAGGTATTACCTCACATCACCATGCATCACCTCATATCACCTTGTATCACCTCAAATTTGTATCATTCAGTGGAAACATGGTACATGTATTGCTCAATATGTCATCCCTGCTTGAATCTTGTCCCAGGTACGAAAACCCGGAGGTGGCCCTCAACTCTGGCCTCATGCTGCGAGAATGCATCCGCCACGAGCCACTGGCCAAAGAGATCCTACAGTCCGAGCATTTCTACAGGTTTTTCCAGTACGTGGAGGTGTCGACCTTTGACGTCGCTTCTGATGCCTTTTCCTCGTTCAAGGTAATGTAGGCTGTGCTCTCCCCCAGCTCCCCTCGGCTCCCACCTCCATACCCAGATAACTTTGGGTGTATTCATCTGTAAAATTTCTGAGGCAGAATCACGATCCTAAATGTGTTGTAGGCATTTTCGGGCGATAGATAAATGCAACCAAGTTTTCAAATGTGTGTAGAAATGCAGATTTGAAAAGTCATTCAATGGGTGGTTTTGGAACACATTTGAGACCAAGATCACCTTTCTGCGAGTTGATAAACACAGTGCTGTTTTGAAACATGTTTATATCTGTGAGCTGCCCAGGTCAACTTCCAGCTGTTTCCGGCTGCAGAGAAAAAGCATGCACCATTTGTGTTTTCTATCTATTATTTTGTGTGTGAATGATGAAGGCATGTTTAGTGGTACGCAGTTGACCTCTATGTCCTGGGTCAAACAGCGCAAAGCAGTTGTGCAGTGACAACATTCAGATTGCGATTATATGATGGTTAGATAACTGCAGCACCCCGAGAATCGCATTTCAAACCATGTTCATAAATGTCATTCGAACTATGTTTTGAAACGTGATTCTCCCTTGAGTTAGATAAACACAGCCTTTTACAGCTCTGTCCATCCACCCTTTCCTAATTCCTGGTATTTAGCATTTTTAACCCTAACTTACCTGGGGGGGGGCCATAATGGCCCCCCCCTCGACAAATTCCGCGACCATTCCGGCGTGCAAAATTTTTTGACCGCGCCGCTCGCTGACTTTTTACTTTCAAGTCTCGCGCAACTTTTGAGACCAAATTTGTTGCGTCCGGGCATACCGTTCCGAAGCCACGCCCCTTCAAAAAATTTTCGTCAACCCCAAAATCGCTCAAAAACGTGATTTTGTGTACAAAGTCAATACAAATTGTGTTTTTTCAATTAATTCATATAAAGATTCATATTTTTCATTTTAATGGCTGAAATCAATTCATTTTAGTATAGTTATGCTTCAAAAAATGTGTATAACAAATTCTGTTGAAAAAAAACAACAAAAACAAAAGTTCGAAAAAACAATGAAATACATAAAAAATTGATAAAACAATAAAAAACATAAGAAATTAATTTTGATACTGAATTTTTTTTTACGCGCCAATGTTTGGAATGTCACTAGGAATATTTACACCAAAAATCAGCATTCCATAAGCTTTTATAAGCCAATTACAGACGAAAATGAGGTCTTTTGCATATATTTGCATAATTAATTGATTTAAAATAAAAAATGCTAATTTTTTGAAAATCTAACTTAGCAGTCTTGTAGATTACATCCGGCTTTATGTTCATGCAAAATTTTGCGGCGATCGCGCGATCAACGGCCGAGATCTGATGGGGGGGCCATAATGGCCCCCCCCCCAGGAATTCAAGCTTGCTAAATAGCCCAGGTAAGTTAGGGTTAACCCATCAGGTGCATAGGCACTTAGCTGGTACTTGCAAAACTCTTTCATCAGCATTCAGTAATCCATTCAACTTAACCAAGTTGTGAAGCCCACTCAGGTATAGCATTATGCCTCTGTCCAGCAGGAAGACCATGGTGACACATTAGGAGGATTAGGTGGATTAGGTAATCTTTATTCATCGATAATACGTTTCCAGACATCTGTTCCAATCGTTGACCTAAACATAGTTGGGGTTACTGCAGTTTGCTGACACCATAAAATCTTGGATCTTTTTGGACCTTGACACAGTGAAAGGAGATTGATGGAGAAACATGTTGAGCATTGCCAATTTAGGGAGTTTTTAATCAAATTTTGGAAGAAACTTGGTAATGATGTGCAAGTGAATTCAGCTACCTGTAATGAAACAGATATTACCTTTTGTGTTGTTGTTGGGGTTTTTTTTCCACACAGCTGAACATATTTGGCAACTCATTGTTGGTAAAAACATTGGTCATATCTTGTCATATTTTTTTTTCACACAGGAGTTGCTGACTCGACACAAATTACTAGCAGCTCAATTCTTGGAGGAGAACTACACAAGGGTCTTTGACCACTACCAGCACCTCCTCAACTCGGAGAACTACGTAACAAGGAGACAATCACTAAAGGTAGGCAGGGTTGGCAACCTCGAATGAGAGTTTGGAGTGAGACGTTGTGAGGGAATGAGCAACCAACCAAATGGTGGTAAGAATCTTTACTGCATACTGCAGTAAAGATTTCCACACATGCCATAGAGAAGAGTGCCTATGGGAAAATCTCGAAAGCTTGGGCTTTGGCATATTGAATGTTTGGATTATTTTGGATTTTGGGGCCATTTCTTTTATTGCTTTCTGTTTCTGGGGTTCAATATGAGAATTCTTTCATCACAGTGAGACAGTTAAAATTTGGTGAATTGCATGAGCCTCACGCTAGTTACACAAGTGTTGGTAGCCCTAAGTAGAGGTAAGATGATGGTTGGGTCCAATGGGAGGCATTAGGTCCCTCCATAGAGGGCTCACTCTGAATAGTTTGGGTTTTGTGCCATTTGCAGGAAAGTTCATGGAGTGTCTGCTGCAACTTTTGATCTGCAGTCTTCGCTGCACTTCACATTCAAGTGACTTTGATAGTAAAATCAAACAAACCTGTACAGGTTCCATCAAGATTGGATGCAACAAAGAAAGTTGGAGAATTCTTAGGTTTCTCAGTTTCCCTCAAAGAAGCAATACTGTCAAAGTCTGATGTCATCACCTCACTGCTCTCTTTTTGGTTTGCAACCAAAAATGTGAACAAGAGTCAACTTGAACATTGGGTAGATTTTTTACTGTAACCAAGAATGTGAAATTATTTATTCCTCAAGTACATGTAATATCAAAGAATGTTTGGAGCCTTTCGTAATCTGCTGTAATGACAGAATTTTTTGCTCTTTTTCATATTTCACAGCTTCTTGGTGAGCTCCTGCTAGACAGGCATAACTTCACCACCATGACCAAGTACATCAGTAACCCAGAAAATCTCAAACTCATGATGAACATGCTGCGAGACAAGAGCCGGAACATCCAGTTTGAGGCGTTTCATGTATTTAAGGTGAGCACGACTGCGTCATCTCATACTGTTTGTCTGTTAGTATGTGCATGTTTATGTATGTGTGCATGTGATTGCTACAGCGTACAAGTCCACAATGCGTTTGAGTCACATACACTTGTAAAAGCTTAAAGATGATAATAATAAAATAATTCATTACATTTGTAATGTGCTTAATACAATGTTTCTAAGCGCAAAGGGAAAAGACGAAAGGAAAAATGAAAAACGAGATATAACAGACAAGTCAAAATACAAGTAAGAATACTGTGACATACATCAATGTGTACCAGTAAATAAACACATACAATAATCGGGTTACACTTGGCACATTAACTTAGGGAAGGAATCAATATAAAACAAGGTGAGTCTTAAGAAGTTCCTTAAACGATTCTGCTGATGGGGATTGTCATACATGAATGGGCAGATCATTCCCAAACTTGGGTGCAATAACCGCGAAGATGTCTACAGGTATGTTGGACCAAGGAGATTCAAGAGATGGAATCACAACAGTCTTATTCATTTGATCCCATCTTTGATACCGCCACTCAAAAATATTTGAAGTGTATGCATAACTGGATCTGCCACATAGATACGAAGACAGTCAATGCAGAAGAAATTCATAATAGACTTGACATCTCACAAGTTGATTTCTATCTTTTGGGTTTATGTCAGGTTTGTGAAAGCTAATGACCACACAAGCAATAAAATTTAAAGAGTTTCAGGAATGAACACTATACAAGGGCTTTTCCGTAGCTCAGTCAGTAACAGCACCGGTGTGGCAATCTGGAGACATCAGGATTGAATCCAATGGAATCCCATTTTCTTTGCTCATTTTCATTCAAATTTAAAATCATGTGACCATTTTATAAAACAGATAGTGCACATTTATACATGGTTAACTTTGCCTTGTGTGTTTCTGACTGTTCCCATTTTCTTTGCTCAATATTTCACTTATAAAGTTTTTATCAGGCGGATGATTCTAACTAACACCCTGTGTACCCCAAGGTGCATTATTTGTTTTATTATGCCTCATTTTAATTCTGATGGTTATTCCCCGAAGGTATTTGTAGCCAACCCCAACAAGTCAAAGCCCATCCTGGAAATCCTACTGAAGAACAAGGAGAAGCTAGTGGAATTCCTGACCAACTTCCACACAGACCGGACGGAGGACGAGCAGTTCAACGACGAGAAGAACTATCTCATCAAGCAGATCAAAGAGCTGCAGCCTGCCCTGCCGACGTCGTCGTAAGAGATGGTGAAGGCAGAGAGATGGAGGGAGAGAGAATGTGTGAGAGAGGGAGAGGGAGAGAGAGAAAGAGGGAGTTTGTGTGAGACTAACAAAAAAAATGGATCCCATGTATAGTGCAGGCTAGCTTTCATCGTAGATCCACCGTTGGTACGGGCAGACCCATCTTGATCTAGGAGGAAGCAGGTAATGGTCTTGGCTTTCTGACGCCGGGGCCTGCGTGGCCCCTGTCTGCTTTTCACAAAGTAGCTGATACCCTGGCCCTCCAGGACGAGCAGGAATTCCTTCGGGAGTTTGGCAATCACTCTACCGTTTGTTTGCTCACTTTTTTGTTTTTCAATTTATAAGGCTTTTTTATAAGTTTGGCTGGATGTTGTAAGGTTATCAGAATGTGACAGATGAATATATATTTTCTTTTTTCTTTTTTCTTTTTTTTTTTTCAAAACGTTTTTTCAAAACAATTCTCTGACTGAACTCAGCAATTGTACTGTTTCTTGAATTTGGAGATCTACATTGTATTAGTGAAATGCCATATATTTTGTGAGGTCTTTATTTTCGCGAATTTTGTGAGTTGGGTGTGATTCCTGAAATTAACAACACACAAAGTTATCAACATGAATTCAATGTGTGTACATATATTTCTCCATTCATTACTGGACTCTATACAATCACAAATTTAACCATATATGGTATTGTCAAGAAGTCTTGTTTTTGCAGAAAATGACACTCACTGAATATATGGCATATACAGTATATCACCACATGATACATGCAATTGATCACAGCATACAACATGTAGAACAGTCACATAGTTTCATGTCTGTATGCTTTAAAACTTTGAACACATATGTCAGATCCTGCAAATGTATCACGAATACTCAGTTTCCTGTGTAACGTACTGTAAGTACAAGTGTATGTGCTAGTTCCTTGTTCTTATGTCCATGCCAAAAGCAAGTCAATTTTGGAGTAGTAGATTTAAAAAGCCCAATTATGTGACCATCCCAGAGCCCATTATCACGCCAGTGTTGGAGGTTGCAGTAATTGCACTAACCCCAGCAGCGAAGTAAGCCGAGTTTCTGGCTGATTGAATGTTTTCCAGCCAATATCGTGATAACTACGATTATTTAAACTTGCGACAATTTGGGATTCCGGCAATATGTAGAGTGCTGTAATAGAGCCCTGTCACAGATGCACTGTGGGATAGCTCGACATTATTATCGCTTCGAGTTGTCTAGATTGCGTCTTAGTCCATATATTATGTAATGCAATCAATGCGTGCATTTTGTTCAATACTACTCTTTCCTCGATTTGAATGTGGCGTAAAAAGAGATTGCAGTTTTTCAGTTAGACTAATTTGTGGCCATTAAATTTGTGGGTTACCCCTGTTAGGCTGCAATGTGCTAATCAGAAGATGATAAGCAAAGAAACCTCCAAGATATCAATTTATGAAGGACATGACCTGGGTTGTTATTTGGCAAACTCTACCAGGCACAGTGATTCTTCCCCGACTTATCCATGTCACATATAACAAATGCTGTTTGTGCACTTGTATGTCGAGCCAAGATGCAGCCCGGATCAAACATCCCACAATGCATCTGAAATAGGGCTGACCGGGAGGTATTTACGCATTGGCAGTAAACCTGAATTGCAATCCCTCTCTGTGGAGTGGGTGAAGAGTTCGTTCCCAATGAATTGCATAGAGCTTGCTGAGGACTTTTGAGCATGGGCAAATGCATCCCTCAAGACAGGTGAAGGTTTTCAAAGACTCCCTCCTGAACATGATCTGTTGCGCCCATACCGAAAGCAGTGGCTCAATTCTTTGAGAGTACAAGGAATCGCTGAATTTGAGATTTAATACGTCCAAAAGGTACTTTCATATCAAACTTATAAAGTATGCTTACATACAACTGCATCCTTGTGCTTCACACTTACTTTCTCATCAATCATCCTACTTTCTACCACCCTACCTCCATCCTACCACCCTACTATCACCCTGTCACCACACTACCACCACCCTACCACCACACTACCACCACCCTCCCACCACACTACCACCACCCTACCACCACACTACCGCCACCCTCCCACCACACTACCAACACCCTACCACCCCACACAAGGACTGCTTGCCGGTGGCTGTAGATAGTGTTTAGAAAAAGAAGAAAAAATGAAGAAAAGAAGACGAGCACAAATTATTTCAGTCGGCCAAAGTGCAACATGGTCACAGCGAACCATATCTTTGCACTGCACTGATTGGCAACCTGCAGCACCCTGTGCTGTCATTTGGAATAAAAGAAGTGGGCTGTACAGGCGTAGTCACATCCATCTCGGCATGTAACCATCCATTTATACCTCACTTCATGGTTAGACGTAGATGGAAAAAAGACTTGGCCTCATCGAGTAATGTTGAGAAGAGAAAGGATATCACATCTACCTGATTTTGACTAGGAAAAAAAAAACACCCAAAACTGGAAGCACTCATTTTGTGTATGACCCAGATCTTCATATCCTTGTAAGGCAGTAACAAGTCCTCCTGCTGAGCATTTGAGCTCCCAAGGTGCAGAAAGTGAAAATGTGGATGAGAAACTGATATATTAAGGTTCTGTGGGTCTGGATTTCCTGAGATTGATTTGGCTATAAGTTATGCCTGTTTTGCTGTAATGAAAAAGCTACACCCTCACATCCTAACAGCTGGACATTTTATGCGTTGTGGACACTGATGGCACAAGGGCTATACACACTTTCCAAGAAACCAGTATGACATCATGTGCGTGTGTGTGAGTGTGTGTGTCTGTGTCTGTGTCTGTGTCTGTGTCTGTGTGTGTATACAGGAATTGTGCATATATATTTCTCTCATAGCGAAGTGCTCACACCCTCATGTCAATTTTTTTGTTTTGTTTTTTTCTAATTGATCAACATTGTAATTATTCAATGCAATTGTACCAGTTATAGTTATATATATGTATGTATATCATAATTGTATATTTCTTTGCTATAACCAAGGAAGGAACATGAAAAAAAAATGGAAGTATGTACATTGACCATGAGTGACGAGCTAACCAATTAGCAGTTTGGTTTATTTTTGTTGTTGTTATTGTTGTTGTTGTATTTACTCTTGATTTTTCATTCTTGACTTCAATGAATGATTTCTCAGGTTTTGTTTTTCCATCGCACTTCTTTTCTTTGATGCTATGATTTTGAGGGGGTTAAAATCCAGTTGCGGGGAGACACAGCCTGGTGTTGCTCCGTCAGAGATGGGATTTTGAATGCCGGAAAGGCGCAAGTTGCAATGTTCAGGTTTAGGAACGTACATTGCAAGTCTAAAAATGCAAAGTGATCACTAAAGGGTAGTGCATGTCGAATGGAGCCATGCTCTACATAATGGAGTCCCAGGCCAGGACACGCAGAAGTCAGAAGAACCAAAATATCTCCTGCCGTAATGTCGAGAAAAATGACACTGTCATCGTCAACCAAATGGACAAGATCGAGCCCTGATACAGGGATATGATGATATTCCTGCCCCGTTTTGCCAAAGCACGGCATGCTCCACTAACACCTGTGTAATATTGAAGCTGAATGGAGAGAAAGAGAGTTAGAATGGTAGTCTTAGAGCTGCACATGTAATACTGTACATAGATCATTTACATGTGATATAAACGTTCACTAAGTACTGTGAAAACTTGGTAGCTTCGTTACGACACAGTATCATTCGCTTGTGGCCCACGGAGAAAAAAAAAAAGAAAAAAATCTATAGGGTCACGGCCCCAGACAGCATGGGTCAAAATTTTATCCAACTTTCATCATTTATGCTGGACCCAACCTATGATGCAAGTTAGCCTCAAATAATACATTGTATAAAAAGGTGAGGTTTTCCTTCCCATTGGCTGCAATTTGCATGTTATCAAAAAGCAATGTTCAGGGAAAGTTTCTCCATCTTTGAGTAGAACGAGAAGAAAAAACAGAGAAAAGATGAGATATGTATACGTGTGCACACCTACCATCACAAAATGAGAATTCCCAACATTGCTATTCAAGAACAAACAGGAGATTGAGACTACAAAAAGTCCATGACACAAACCCACTTGTCAAAATATGGCAGAAGAATGATTATGTGGGACTATTAGACATGTTGTCTCATGAGCCCTACATCTAGGTCTGAAAATAAGCTCACCATTGATTTTCTCATACCAATAGCAAGTAAAAGCAGTGTGTACTAAGCGCCACAGGATTGATTCCTGTTGTATTTGGCAACAGATGAGGTAGCATACTACACTGTGATTCCTGTTGATAATAAAACTTCATGTACAGCATGAATCAGACATGTGTAATCTTTTATATTGGCAGTGATCTATAACAGTATTCTTTTCTCTGCGGTGATGACTCAACTTGTTCTTGCACATCGTACATAGTATCAAGTGCAGGAATCTTACTGGTGTAGTCTTTACCCAAACTTGTATATGATGTGTACAGTAGCAACATGTGAATACAGGAAAACCCTGTACTAGTGGAAACATGCATTTTATGAATGGAACAATATCAAGTTAGCTACACTCTGTTCAAAGGAAAAAAAAAAAGAAACACCTTAAAATTACATACGTCTTTTCATACTTTTCCTTATCAATTGAATTTGTGTTTACACAGATACACAGAAGACTAGATTATTTGGGCAGAGTGCTGTTTGCCATGCAAACGTAAAGAGTAAATATAAGATGCTGGTAGTAAGATTTGTATTGTGACATCACAGGTGATTATTGTGACATCACAGGTGAATTATGTGAAATAGCAGCAGATTTTTTTCCCCTACTTCAAGGGATGTCTCTGGTTTGTATACAGCAGAAAAGTGTAGCTGAGTTTTCTTTCAGATGAGATGCCAAATGTGAAGATTTCTAGTATTCTCTTTAATTCTTATCACTTTGTTTCTTATGGTACTTTGTTGTACTTTTTTTTCAGTTAGTGTTGATTCTACACTTTCTCAGAAAAAAAAAGAAGTTCTAAGAAGAAGAAGAAAATGGTACCGAGTTTCTTTCAAATGTGAAATACCCCCATTGATCCAATTTTGAGTGTACAGAAATATCCAGCAATGTTTCACACTGGATAAGTAAGGTTTTGTAGTTGTCCTGCCTGAAGTTACTGGAACTTGTGTTTTCGTCCTTTGTAGTAATGCAATGGAAAGAGGTGTACAAAATGATTCTGTAAATAGCACACAGATAAGGATATAAGTCCCTGCAAATCAGTCTAGCCAATGCCAAATTTTTTGTTACTGTTGACACTGTATGATGCACATGTACTAGTACCTTCTGTAAACTAGCCAGTAGAATCACATGCTCAATACTGACAGAATGAATGCTGTATTTTATTTTATTTCTTTCTTTTTTTTTCATTTTTCATGATGAATAATCACAAGTGTTAATATGTTTCTGGAAATTGTCGTGAAGCATGGAACAGTGTGAACGCATTGCGTCCTCAAGGCTCCGTGTTGCTCTGTAGATTTCACTGTCCGGGATAAAATCTCCCCCTCCCAGCATGCACTGGTATGCTGAAGTCAGCCACCAATTTTGCTGTGACTTTTTCACCGTCATGGCTAGCAGTACACTTCACCCATTTCATCTAGATGATAAGATGGGCAAAGGGTTGTTTCAACACCCCTTTGCATAATCATCGGTTATAGTTTTTATGCCAGTGTTCAGGTAGGCCATATGAAAAGGCAACAATATTCTGTCAGCTTGATGTTAAAGGGATAGTACAGTTTTGGTTGAGATGAAAAATAGGCTTTCAAATTTTTGCAAGATACCAAGAAAACACTCATGATATAGCACAGAGCATATCATTTTAAGAGGAATTCAAAGTTTATTTGATGAAAATCGGGTTTGGAATAACTGAAACATCCAAAAACAAAGTAAAACAAAGCGATCGTTACAAAGTGTGGGTCCCACACTTTATCAGAATCATTCTTTTTTGGATATCTCAGCCATTTCAAAACCAATTTTTATCAAATAAACGTTGAATTCATCATAAAATGGCATGTTCTTTCATATTTCATATGAGATTTCTCATTATCTCACCTAAAAATGTTAGAAACCTGAAATTAGTTTTCAACCAGAACTGTACGATCTCTTTAAGTAAACAACAGACAAAAGACACTTTTAAAAGTATCATTTTAATGTAAAGAAAAGAAACGCTGGGAATTTATCACCGTCCATCCATACAGGTAAACTATTTTACTTTGGCTGCTGGAATTTTCCACATGCCCCATCAATTGTGGCTGCATAGCTTAAAGGGAAGGTAGACCCAAAGAGCAATGTGGATTGAGTGAAAGCAGCAACATTAGTAGAACACATCAGTGAAAGTTTGAGGAAAATCGGACAATCGATGCAAAAGTTATGAATATTTAAAGTTTTGGTGTTGGAACCGCTGGATGAGGAGACTACTAGAGGATATGATGTATGAGTGGACAACAATACAAAGAAAATATAAAGAAAATTCAACAAAAAAAAAATCACTTTTCTAGAATTATGAAAGAGCAATGGACCAACCGCTTTCAGAGAGCAGGGGGAATAGTTGCTACCCTTAACATATGTCAATATCAAGTTGATGGAATTTGTAATTTTCATGAAAAATGGATTTTTGTAGAATTTTCTTTATATTTTCTTGGTTTTGTTGTCCACTCATACGTCATCACCTCTAGTAGTCTCCTCATCCAGCGGTTCCAACACCAAAAGTTTAAAAATTCATAACTTTTGCATTGATTGTCCGATTTTCTTGAAACTTTCACTGCTGTGTTCTACTAATGCTGCTGCTTTCTCTCAATCCACATTGCTCTTGGGGTTTATCTTCCCTTTGAATTATTTTCTCCTCAGTTGGGGGTCTTGATGCATGAACATTATACGTCCAAAGAAGAGCAGAAATTATCAGTCCAGTTCATATTGGAGCTGGAATCGAATTAATTCTAGAATAGTCTAAAATTCAGTCACTTCTTGAATGCTCTTCTCTATCTCACCGAGTAGCATAAAGAGTAATGTTCCTCAGTAATTCTGCTAGTATTCTTCATTATTGGTTGATCATTTTGTTTTCATGTGACAATATATTACCTCAGTTGAATATGTATTTCTAGTTAATCCTCTATCGAGTGCATTCAAGATACTATTGGGTGATGTTAGTATGTACTCTTAATCCAGATTTCCACGTGCTTGTGCTCAGACATGATTTTGTAGGGATGTTTATTTTGCCGACAGACTTAGTTTTATCTTGTATCTCTCAAAGAGTAATGATTGATGACATTTTTGCGTATGCTACACTACTCTTCTTCATTTGTATCACACAGAGTGTTCATTTATTTCTTTTCATATTTAGAAAAAAAAAAGAAGTAGGTTAATTGCAAGTGCAGAGAGTTGGATTCGGTCTCACAGCCTACTTTTGAAGGCTTTTCCCAGGAATAGAAACATCTGTACCTTTCCTTGTATCTTGTGTGTAGACGATACTGAAATTCAAACAGCATTATACACTTGATTGTTGTAATTTGCAAGGTCTTTGCCCGCAAGTCATTCTGTTGACAGAGAGTTACATCAATTTGTACAGGACACTCTTTGCAATGACAAATCATTTGACCTTTGAATTGGTGTGTTTGATGAATACAGTCCAGTCAGAAACAAAATCTTATCAATCGATACCAACAGTCGGTTGTCGGGGTCTGTGAGTAGGCTTGGGGTGGGGGTGGCATGGTAGAAAATGTGATCTGCAAGAAAGTCACAAATATCTCATTGAGTTTCAGCTGACTGTGAATTGATTTTTTCAATGGACGTCGAGCTCAAGCTTGGGTTAAACTACAACGGTTCATACCAAAACTGAATCTTTTGTGACAGGGAAAATGTCTCTATTGCAGAAACCCATTGCTTGACAGTTAGTGAACGCTGCATGCAGGGTCAGACATCTCACGAGACTATCAGTGGAAATTGACTTTGTTATGAAACAAATAAAAAGGTCAAAATGTCTGTAACTTACTTTCTGGAATGTTTGTAAGCCTCACTGACCTAGTCATGCCAAGTTAAGTCCAGGAAAGTCAGATTGCATGATCTAATCTAGCCCAGCACACCTTATGACGAAAGATGAAACTGACTGATCAAACTTTGCATATATGTATACCTGTGTCTTGCGCTTGTTATTTTTCTGTGACTTTTGTATCTGCTACATTATGTTGGTTTGTCTCTTAATTAATGCTTTTCTGTTAAGTCTTCCTTAGGCTAAATATGTATCTGTTCATTGGCTTCTGAATTTACAGGAATGAAACCAGTCAGTCAATTGATGCTGATTTGTAAAGGATGGGTCATTATGTACATTATGGTGATCTCGTTATCAAAGATGTTATATACATATATATAAATATATATATATGTGAGGCTAACAGGAAGTGATTAAAAATCTGCTAATCTGAATATGTACTTATTCTTCCTTTTGATACATTGTGCTGTTGTTTTGTTTTCCTCATGTTCTGATTAATTGACTCATTAGAGTCCTAAAGAGCTATGCCGCTTTATTATCATGTTGACTTTAATAGGCCTAGAGGACACCAAAACCCCAAGTTTAAAGGTGCATAGTCCCGGTAGTGTAGACGGCGCTGTTGATGATACTGCCGATCACCGTTAGCGTTGATACGAAGATTGCCGAAGTTGAGCTGTCATCAAGAGTAAAGCGCATAGGTGTTGCTAAGTAACGTTGCCTTTGTTGTCTTCTCTGCGCATCACGCAGTCTGTAGTAATGCCAGGGTGCGTGCATATGTGTTTCTTATTATGACATCACAAAAGAGTTTGCTAAAGCTGTCATCCTCTCAGCCGAATCATGAGCTGAACTGTGATCGGACCACTGACTAGAGTGGGTCGGACTTCTTTGGACTCGGGGAAGTGGGCCACAGCGTAAGCGCCAAGGAGGAGTCGATAGCATAGGTCTCTATAGGAAACTTGCGCCGTGCGCCCGCGTACACATTTGACTAAATCACCGGGACCATGTACCTTTAAATGTGGACTGATTTTAAAGCAGTAATATTGTTAGAATGCATTTTTGAGGGAAATTAGACAATTGATTCAAAAGTTATGAATTTTGAAAATTTTGGTGCTGTCATCGCTGGATAAGAAGACTACTACAGTTCATGATGTCATATGGACAAGAATAAGAAAGTAAAAGGAACAATCCACACAATGTAATTTTCTATGAAAAGGACTTCTTAGCGACATATGTTATGGGTAATATCATTTTCCCTGGTTTCTGAAAGAGGCAAGTCGAGTGTTCTTTCATTATGCTAGAAAAGTGAAAATATGTTGAACTTTTTTTATATTTTCTATATAAAGTTAATTGTAGTAGTCTTCTTATCCAGCAATGATGGCCTTAAAACTTTAAAAATTCATACACAAACACACACACACACACACACATACTTTGATTTGGGGGCAACTTTGATTTCTTCTACTGTATTCTCTTTCTCAATACCCAACATAAACACACAGACACAAATGCATACAAACACACACAAATACCAAACGAGCAAATATCACAATACAAAAAGTAAGACATGTAAGAGTCAAGTAATCATATTTAAAATTAACAATTTTACTTCCTTTTTTTTATAAATAATTACTATATACACTAGCTTCCTCTCGTCTTTATACAAACATCATGGTAGTACAATATTTTCACAAAAACACTGGATTGAATCATAAGCTTCAACATGTGGTTTTGAACACAGTTAAAAAGTCAAATGACTGACTTCGTAGTAGTACCTTCAAAATACAAGTACTAGATTAGTAGTACTATAGCATTGATTTTTCAGTGTGAAAATAGTAATTCATGATTCAAAAATCAGCATGGATATGACCATACTTTTAAAAGTGAACACACAAAAATATATACTCATTCATATATTCATAAGCTTTGTGACTATAAGTGTTAGGCAGGTGGCAACTGAAAGCACAACTTTTCATTAGTCTTTTTTATTTTCTCGTTTGTCCGCTTTATCCCCTCGAAACGCAAGAAAGTGTAACAATCAGGCGTGACTAAATCAGACACAGTATGAGCAGTGAAGTTAGCGTGCATGCTACATTTTTCTCATTTTTACCAGGGAAGTGTTGTAGATGGAGCACCAGTAGAAACAAATAGCCCTCCTTTTCTAAAGTCATGTGAGACACCGTCAAGAAGTTATGCCCTGAACTAAAAGTGGTACACAGGTGCTTTGACAAAAGTGAGCATGTGGCCCGTTGCATAAAACTTACCGTTGAATTTCAATGGTAACTACCATCAAAATTATGCACCACAGCCAATCAGCATCAAGGATTATAAGCTTTACCGCTAATTTGAAGACTTACCGCTAGAAAGGAGCGGTAAGTCCAGCGGTAAGGGTTTTATGCAACAGGACCTGTTCTATAGTAATCAGGACCAGAGCTGTCTCTTTCTATGTGCTCCTAACAATGAATGTGTGTGCTCTAAATTGGAGCAGCGAAGTCCAAATGCAGTGTAAAAGTTACACTTTCAACTGCAAAAAGTAGAATGACACGGTGGAACATGCTTCGGTGCAGTACTTCAGTAGAAAGATCAAATATGCCAGGTTAAAAGATAGCAAACTAACACGCACATGTGTGCGTATCATTGAAAAATATTACATTTTCACTTCATTTCAATGTGCACATTAAGAGAACAGAAATACATGTGTATAACTTCAAATTCTTCCTGAACTGTTCTAAACAAATTCTCTAGTACTTGATTAAAACTTTTACATTGAAATCCAGGTTGTACTTCAATGAAATGTAAAACTTTTTTCTTCATAACTCTACATTTTGTCTAAGAGGTAGAGCAGTGCCTTGCATGGCTTTAAAGCGCACAGGAATGTTAGACATCCCTCTGAAATTCTTTAAAACCCAAACAAACGTTACCATGGATTACTTAAGATGAAACGTTTGGTGAGTACTCTATACGCCATAAACTGGATATCTTGCAAACACATACATTTGGGACTTGAAAGATCATTTTGCCAGTCGATGAATTTGCAATCTAGAATCACGCTGGCAAAATGAGAAATATTGACACTCTTCAATAACAACAAAATAATCAACTTTCTTCCATATTTGATACGTATTTGTTTCACAGGAGGCAATACATTTGCAAACTTCTTCTTCTGCAAATCATTGGTCAACTCGCCAATTTCATGAATGTAAAAATACCACACATGTACCGTGTATACAGCATTCACGTCGACTCTCATGCAGAACAAGGTTTGCTTGAAATAATATGACTTTCACTGACCATGATGGCTGGATGATGTTGTTGGTTTTTTTTTTTTTCTTGGATGGATTGATTGATACAACCTGAAGAATTCATACTCAGAAGGCAAACTTGGTGAGCTTTCACAAACACAAAGACAATGGTGACGGACAGGTACAATCGCAATTATTTTCCCTAAGACACTTGCGAGCGATACACACAAATTTCGATGGTGTTTTTGGTAATGTCTCATTACATAATGTATGCATATATATAGATATATTTATTTATTTATTTGATACAGTTGCCGACATAAAATATATCAAAGAAAAATTTTAAAAAGAGACTAGTGACTCCAACCTCCATCCATGTGATTCGGATGTGGCATGCCCACTTCACACTCAATCTCCAACAACACTATGTTATGCAATTATGCATATTCTATTCCATGCAAAGTCCATAATTTGTCTCTGGCAAATCAAATATCAGCTAGCTTTAGATCATCAATGCAAATGCAACACAGCCTCCCTGGATAGACAATGACCATAGCTGTCTCCAGCATGTGCAGAACACCATTTTTTTGCCTAATTAGTGTTGTCTTGGCATTCACATAGCAGATCTAAGGCTCACTACTGTCAACACAGACATTTTCACAGTACATTAATTTTCGCATATTTCGTGCTACTTAGGGCCAGTTTGAATTCTAAAACCCGCGAAAATATCTTCACAATTTTCTCTGTACATTGTGAATGGGTTGACAATTGCACACCTCAAATTCAAGAACTTGTGAATATGCTTTTGAGCTGCTCAGCACGAAAAATTAATCACGCGAAAATATTGATGTTTACAGTATTTATCGGGGGGGGGGGGGGGAGAATGGGAGAAATTATAATGGAGGCGGGTTGTGTTGCATCAAAATCTACATCAACTTTGAGCATGTTAAGTTACGCCAATAATGTTGACACAGTGCAATCAATAGAACTGCTGTCCGCAAAGTACCAATCTCCCTCACACTTACTGTTGATCTTGCTCATATTAACCATAACAAGATGTGCACCCCATTAAAATAAAAAAGAAGAGAGAACAAAATGTAAGTCTTAGTGAAATCTTTCCACAACAGCAGTACTTTCTGGACACATTTTCTATTTGCTGCACATGCATTACCGTCTGAAGTACATGGTACACAGGAGACCTGCAAAACACATAGCCTAGAACATGTTGGATCGCACATAGAGACTGCTCCAAACATCTGATAATTTTACTCTTTCTTTGATCCATTAAAGATATGTACATGATTTATGAATAGTCTGTATTTTCTTTTTGCATATATTATATGTATGTACACCTTCGTAAATGGAATAGATACACTGTAAAAGTATAAAACTTTGATAATGCAATCAGCATACATCACATGTTCACATTGTCTTTTAATCCAACATTTGGGCAACAAAAAAACAAACAAACAAAGAAAAAACACTGGTGGGACAAGTGAAAAAACATTTGGCCACAATGATGCATCAAAAAACACATAATGAATATGTGTATTATCATTTACTACCCAATGGCATACGCTAGTACATGCATCACAATCATATTCGCTAAAGCACTGGCTAATACCTTGCTAATGGTGATGATGGTGGTGGTAGTGGTGATGATGACGATGATGGTGATGATGATGATGATGACGATTATGATTTGGGGGAGGAGGAGGAGGAGGAGGAGGATGAAATAACTTGGATGACTGACAATTACTGCAAAATTCACTGCAGTTTCCTGTCACACCGAAGTGAGTAAATTTCATCAGCCTGCTCTGCAGAACCTCTCTTCTCCAGCCTTTTTGAACCCCTTTTTGACTTCCACAATTTTTTTTTTTTCAAGGCCCAGCTAGGTTGATTGAATATGAAGCTTTTTCATTTTATTTTGGGCTGACAAACACGTAGTGGCCCACCTGGGAGATCTTTGTGGTTCACTGGTTGAGAAGTGTGGCTCTAGAGTATTGAACCAAATGACCCTCCTCCATAAACACAAAAACCTCTAAACAAACAAAAAATGATCATCATACACGTAGGTATAACTTTGATGAATCATCATTACTGAAGCCATAATCCTCATATTTGCATATTGGCATTTCAATTCGGATTTCAACACCTTCAAAGAGTATTGGAATGTGGTTTAATAGTTATGTCATTATGATGCCACAAGCACAATAAAGATATACAACACGACAACACGAAGATTCACAGTGAACGAAAATATTTTCGACAAGCTCCAGATGCTCTTTGCTCTGAAATCTGACAAAAAACTGCCATCTCCTTTTCTTAGAGGTAAATTCTGTTCACAAACAAAAACAAATGAGTCAGCACAAACAAAAACTATGTGTATTTTTGTTTTCAGTACTGTAAGTGGTGTCAGTACACAACCTGGAATGAATGGCAGACAGAAAGAGACAATAGAAGAACCAATGAGAGCTGAGAGAGTTTCACAACATTACGGGTGATGATGATGAGAATGATAATGATGGTGATGATGGTGATGATGATAATGAAAATGAAAATGATGAGGAGATGATGATGATTACAATAATGTGATGATGATGATGATGATGATAATGATGGCGATAGTGATGATGATGATGATGGTGATAGTGATGATGATGAAAATAATGACGATGACGAAATTGATGAGGAGGAGAAGGAAGATGACATTTAGGAGGTGGTTGCATTGGTGGTTGGGCTTTGAAGCATGCAGCATTGCCGTTTGTTGACTGTAGAATGATGTAGTTTTCATAAACAATGTATATCTGTCTACCTTTTCGTCTCATTTCAAGCTAACAAAAACAAAAGGAAAAGCCAAAGCCAGCATCATTCTACGAGGGAATATTCCTGTACATCTTAAGACCATACACACCAAAACCCTCTGTGGTTCTAATTTGCAATGATGGTCAACTGAACCCACATATTTATCACAAGGATAAAGGACATCAAGACTCGTGACTCCTGGAAACAAGAATGGCTGATGACATGGAAGTTTGGGATGGGATGATGCGGTAGTCATGGCAACAGCAAGGGCTGCCAGAAATGATGATGGAAATACATGTAGAGCTAATGTGAGGGTATCACTGCAGACTAGAAATTGGGGATGGAGGGCGGTAACAATGTTGCTCAACCATGACAAAATGCAGAAGAGAACAATGCATTCGCTCTAGGCATGATGGGAAATGCAATGGCAAGTTGTTGACAGTGAGGGCAGCATAAATTTAAAATGACATCAGCAGAATAATGCCCCAAATTTCAGAAACAGGGTACACCTTGAAGTAATGTGACCAAGTTTTGTCTGGATACTCTGAGGGATCTATCAAAGCATGGCAAAAATCATTGTTTTACTCCATCATAAACACAAAAAGACCAAAGGGTTTTTTGCCTCTGCTCACACATTTGCACACCACAGCGTTCATGCCAAATTGCATGAAAGCCTGCTTTGTTTTTGTGCGCAAATATGCATATACATAATCCATGCTGTAGGATTTCATTTTTTTTTTAATGTACACTACTTTAATCCTCTCCTCAATACCATGGTGAAAATATTTCTAGGTTTGTTGGCCTGTTAAACAGTTTTAAGTTATAAGCTATCATTGGTGTAAAGTAAGGTTTAATGTAGTAACCAGTACTCTATAGCTACAGTTAAAAAGGCTAATAATTATGACATGGCAGAAAGATATACATATATCTATATTCAGTATATTTTGTAAGTACGGATTTGATAAAAGAGTTGAGACAGTGCATAAGTTTGCAAACTTTATGACATACTCAGTATCACTTGTGTACACACTTCATTTCTTTCTTTTTTTTTTGCTTGCTTGCTTGCCATCTCACAAAAGTGGAAGAGTCATACTGACATTCTGAATTGACCAAATGTTTACAACTGACAACTTTATTGTTTATTTTAAGAAAATGTCAATGGTCACAAATGTGACTTCCTTGTATTGCTTGCATAAGTGGTTACCGGGTAATTTTTATCCTAACATGATTAGCGTAATTTCAACTTGTTGCAAACTACCAAGATCTTAGTCTCTAGTCTCTAGTATAATTTGGGGGTACTGAAGTAGAATATCACGAATTGGTAAAATTTGCAAACTGTCAAAAGGAAATCTGAAAAATGGGGATTTAACTTAACATGTATCCACACTTTATGTCAAAACAAGAAAACATGAGATCCAATGTCTGGTATGCCTTTTCTTATTTTGTCTTTTGGTAGATTTGCTTTTCTAACACACACATGCACACACACACAAACACCCAAACAAGTATGGCATCTTGGGGAGTACCAAACACCCAAAGCATGCAGGTACATTTCAGCATATCATACGGCCTTCAGCAATTTTTCCTTGACTGTGTTACTTTTGCTGGTTCACAACATACAGAATATAAAGGTGTCAGCCATCTGCCCTACAAATATAATGTTGCCAAAACGTTGATGTTCAACATACCTCACAAATTTGAATCAATTAAGTACTGTTTCAATATCATAACTATCTGTAAGGACCTAAAACTTTTATTTCATTACAAGAAATCTTTGCGTGAGACAAGTATTGAGTACCAGGCTCAGCGAAAGGGTGCATCAACTCACCTAAAGCTTTTGACGCCGCTGCCTAATTTGCATAAAGTATACAACGTGTTTATGCAAAACTGCTGGGGAAGTGTTGCAGGACAATCGCAACATCTTGCCTCAGAAGCAATCAAATGATAAAATCTACACAGCAAATCGAAGGAGAGACTATTCTCTAACTGGCAATGTTAGTTACATATATTTTGGGTTTTATTGTGAAAAAAAAAAACATTGAAACTTAGCTTTAAAAAAAAAATTTGGTCTCTAAAAAAGTGCTATTTTCTCACATTTTTCTTTAATGCCCAAAAATGAAACTTCAGTGTAAGACTTGTGGTAGCATATCCATACTGTGTTCCAAATATCTTTTCTGTCATATTTGTCACACGGTTATGCCAGTATGAATTTCTAGAAAAAGAGCCCCAAAGGCACAGCAGTTTCCAGTTAATTCCGATATTTTGCTAAAAATATAATTCCATTACAAACTTTCTAGGGAAAAAAAAAATCAATCAAACAAACCAAAATAACTTGTTTATACTCATTTGATGATGAAACTCTCTGGCAATCAAACGATAGACATGAAAGAGAACACTGTACAATATCATCAGCACATTCTCCTATCTGTTTTGGCAGCTTTCACAGTGAATAAATTTGAGCAAATTCTTTTGGTTTGCAAATGCCTGTTTCTTCAAATCTAAACCTAAACTGGTCTCTTGATCATTGCAAAAATGCCAAACCTACACCAGATGTGCGATGATTTCTTCAAATATGCATTTTTGAAAGGAAAAAAAAAAAGAAAAAAGAGAGACAAAATCAGTGTTTTTAGAGTGAAAAGGAGGGAAATGAAAGTGCTGTGGCTATATTTAAAAATGTAGAATGTGCCATTCAGTCTAGAGTAACATCAGCTACATGTGGTCTCTGACATATTTGAGTTGACCTATCATGCATACACAAATATAACTCTATAACACACCTCACATTGCTTTACACTGTCACCTCTTTTTTCTTTGTGCTATGGTTAGTTACCTCATAGATTCAACTCATAAAATGAGGAAGGAAACCATGAACATAACTTCTAATCAATGAGGGTTAAGAACTAATAAAAGAACATGTAACACTTTGCGCTTATGCTAACACAGTTCCATATTATTTCAGGTTAAAGTTAAGTAGGAGTGAGTACACGTAATACGAATAAAAATGCACTGTCAGGAGCGTACTGTATTTCAATGTATCTGTACTGCTTTTGAGTTAACAGCTTTAGTATGTCAGCTTCTATGAGTTGAATAGTAAGTCTCAGAGTATTAATATATCAAAGTCTCTTCATAATGTTAAACCAACAAGAGGAATTTTTTTACCAAAAATAAAATAAAAGAGAGGAAAATATGAGACATGGTACAAAAACAGGGATTGTCATCAGCAATCTTTGGTTATCCGGTGGTTGGTATTCACTTTCACTGATGCGCATCGTTCAGCTTCTCCAAGTACCTGGCATGGACAATTGAGTGCGCTGTATTACATCATAGATGAATCCGGGGATGATGATACTGGCAGACTCCACTCACAGGAACAATATGACTTCCAGCTGCTGCGTGAATTTCCCACTTGTGTGACAGGGATGAGCAACACTCTCACAGTCCTCATGATGATGATGATGATGATTTCTCCATCTTGCGGTTACATTGGCAACCCATGGATGCAGGCTCAGGAGGCAAGCTGGTCACAAATACTGCCACCATCTTCCCTCTCTAGACCACGAAGCAAGGCATCCCATTACAAGACCACCAGAAGCAATGCCTCCTGCACGTTTTTCTCTGCCCGTCGTTCATGCCAGCAAGCATCACATCATATCAGATCAGAGCTGCCACAGCTGGTCCTGCTACCAGGGGGAGGATGGGAGCCAAAATTGCACGTCCAAACCTGCTCTCACAGTTGCCATGACGATGCATCACATCCATCGACGACGTCTCGGGGTGACGAGATGCTGCACCAGTAACTTTTCGAACGGCGCGCTGCTTCTTCTTCCATCGAGGCTCTCTCATGACCAGTTAGCACTTGAAAGAGTTGTTGTAGTTTTCGTCACCAATTGGCGTTTGTCTGTCCAGCGAGATAGAGAGAGGGACAATGGTTTAGGGAAGTGGAAGAGATGGGGATGGGGGGAGGGGGACAAGCACCCCCCCCCCAACATGACAAACAGAACTAATGGGAGATTATGAATTGGGAGTCATGAAACCTGCCTTTATGTCCTTTCTCTAAGGGAACCATCAAAGACCCGATAGCAAGTGGATGCCACGGATATATGTTCAAGGATCCCTGTAACAATTGTGAACAAGCTTATCACTGATCTCCACATAAGCATACACACAGCCACACAATCTCAGCTAGAATCAATCACTACTGATGAGTATACACTTTGAAGCACATATTCGCTGAAAGTAAATTAGATTCTAGCAGGCCTGCACTTTTATTTTTGCGCTAGTTTCATGTTGCGCAAAATGCAAAAAAGAAAAAAAAAAAAAAAATTTCTACACCATGAAAACTTCCACTTTAAAGGGATGATACAGTTTAGGTTGAGATGGGGCTTCAGGTTTCCAACGTTCTTTGATGATGACTCTTTGAGATAATGAGAAACCTCTTGTGAAATATGAAAGAGCATATAATTCTAAGAGGAATTCAAAGTTTATTTGACGAAAATTGGTTTTGAAATGGCTCAGATATCCAAACCAAGCGATCCTAATAAAAGTTTGGACCCACCTTTTATTACAATCGCTTTGTTATACTTTGTTTTTAGATATCTCAGCCATTTCAAAACCAATTTTCATCAAATTAACTTTGGATTCCTCTTAGAATTATATGCTCACTATCATTTCATGAAGTGGTTTTTAAGTATCTTGCAAAAACTTAAAAGCTGAACCCTCATCTCAACCAATACCATACCATCCCTTTAACAGCAACTTTAATAGTAAATGCAGCATTCAACAGATGACACTGAATATTTGTTCAACCATCACAGAAGACGGTGACATCCATTAGTCGCCAACGCTGCCAATGTTCGTTTCTCTTCTCCCACTCACTTGCTCCCGTACTCCCGACTCTCCTCCCGTTTGGTCCGGTAGGCCTGGTGCGCCTCGTCCACGATGCCCAGGTCGTGGATGAGCGCCTTCACGGTCTCAAAGCAGCTCTTGAAATCCTCCACCGTCATGGGTGGGGTGTCACTCTTGGTCCCCTGGTAGACGGCCTGCATCCCACAGGCATCTGGGGGGAGGAGGGGGAGGAGGATGGAAGGAGGCAAGAAGTTCTTAGCACAGAAGAAACTAGACCTATCACTGAATGTGATTAAAGGGACTGCACAAGAGTGGTTGTTGTGGGGATTCATGTTTTTAACATTCCTAAGTGAGATAATGAGAAACCTCTCATGAAATATGAAAGAGCATGTAATTTTAAGAAGGATTCAATATTTATTTGATGAAAATTGGTTTTTAAATGGCTGAGATATCCAAAAAAGTGATAATAATAAAAGGCGACAGGCCACACCTTTTATTAGGATCTCTTTGTTTCATCTTGTTTTTGGATATCTCAGCCATTTCAAAACCAATTTTCATCAAATAAACTTTTGATACCTTAGAATTGCATACTCTTTGACATCTCATAGAGTGGTTTCTGAATATCTCGCACAACGTTAAAAGCTAAATCCTCACTTTAACCAGAACTGTACACACCCTTTAATACCAACACCTAAAAAAAAAGAAAAAAGAGAGAGTTTGATAGCTCAATCTACAATATCATTGTATGCTTTTTATATTTAAAAAAAAACCAATGTTCCTGGCATAGCAACTCAAAGTTTAATATTAATAAGGTCTGTTTTACTCATTTACAATTATGAGAAAGTATGAGAGAGTAGTTTGATCCACAACATTTTGTGATTCTTAATGAAAATTTACTGTTGCCATGGCAACGCATTACGTGCTACTGACGAAAAGGTGTCTTGCACATCTACCTATGACAGCAGTCACACTTGCACAATTTGGGGTCAACTGCTCAAAAAACTGAGGGAGTATTTCAATCTACAAGATTTTTAAACAAACCAACTGTATGTTTTTTTTTTTTATTTGTTTATTCATTAATAGTTAGTTAGTCTGTATGTTTGTTTGTTTGTTTGTTTGTCTACCCTTCTTCTCCCCTCACCTTCTAGTTTCTCCAGCTTGGCATAGTTGGCTTTGAAGAGCGAGTAGATTCTCTCCATCTCTCGGTCTGGATCAATGTCTAGTAGTATGCTCCATGGGACCACTCTGTGGGCAGGACCAATGTATCAATGCTTCTTTATTAGTAAAAGGGCTGGTGAAGTTTTGGTTGAGGTGGGGGATTCAGATTTCAATTTTTAGCGAGATAATCAGAAAGCTCTTATGAAATATAAAAGAGCATACAATTTTAAGAGGAGTTAGGGGTACAAAGTTTATTTGATGAAAATTGGTTTTGAAATGGCTGAGAGATAAAAAAAAACCCTAATAAAAGGTGAGACCCACCTTTTACTAGGACCTCTTTGATTTTCGATATCTAAGCCATTTCAAAACCTATTTCATTAAATAAGTTTTAATTCCTCTTAGAATTCTGTGCACTTTCATATATCATGAAAATGGTTTCTAATTATCTAAAAAAAGTTAAAGTCTGAATCCCCATCTCAACCAAAACTATATCATCTCTTCAAATCATATCGAATCTCAATCCATGTAGCAATACTCGCTCTATAACTTAAGTTTACATGACAAGGTCTCATGATGCGAATGATGCACGTTCTTCCAAACGAGCCAAATGACACTCCACGACACTGCAACCTTTTTCATCTCACTCAGGTGGGAAAAGGAGGGGAAGTTATACCCTATCCTCAAGTGCAAACAGTGGGATGTTACTGTAGCTATCTGCTATGCACATGGATCAAGCATTTAGTATCGCGATTTGAAGACCAAGTTTCTCACAAATAGTCAGTTTTTGACTGAAATTAAACTTTAATCAAGTACTGAAACATGGAAAATAATGATAAATCAATAAAATAATGCAATCTTTTACTATGCAACTGTCACCATCATAAAATAATTAAATTGTACACTATACAAAGACAATATACAAAAATGTATTCAGGAAATAACATATACATGAATATTATAAGTTAAATTCAAATTATCTTTGAGGTTCATTACCACTGAGCCTTGACTGAAATGACAATCATATTTGGATTATGTTTAACATGCACTAAAACATATTTGGCTTTATAATGTCCACAAATCTTTTCTTTTATCTGTGAAATATTGCACTTTAAACTGTGAAACTCACCCTGTAACTGGTGTACACCCTCTTTCTGACTCGTTCTGAGCTTTACAACTGTGAGAAAGTAAAAACAAATCAAAGAAAGCTGTTAAAGAATTTTCACCCTCATTCAAAAATGGTCTTTTCACTGGCGATTACAAGGCGAGCAGACAGTGTGCACAACAGTAGACTCAGAGCCAGCTGAGGTTTAGTGTGACAAGATTTTAATTCCAACCAAGATCCTATCAAATCAAGCTATGCCAGAGTTTGAATAAAGGAAATGTTCCCAGATCCTTTTGTGGTAACTTGCCAAAGCTAGGTTTGCAATTGTACGAGACAACCATACCATGAATAACTAATATACAATTAGCTAGCAAACCAATGAGCTAACAATAAAGAACCAAACAAACAGTGGCTTGGCTACATGACTACCTAATGGCAGAGTTACATAGAAGGCTTGTTGACATTTATCCAAAATTAGAAGTTTTTGGAAATCGATATTTTGAAGCGCAATGCAAAAACTGTTGATTCTTGGGTGTGGACAAACAAACACACACACAAAAAAAATCAAGCCATGCAATACGCACAAAAAAATCACTCCAGCTTCATCCTTTACAATATAGAAACTCAAAAGATAAATTTGTTCTGCACGGCTTGTGTGAATGGCACAGAGAGAAATCACAGATGCAAAACACAAGTTGATTAACTTTTAGAATCTAAAGCTTTGCCATTCAAAGTCATCTGAAGGCATTGTTCACTCACCACATCCAGTGGCCATTGACGTAGGCGGCAGGGTGGTAGTAGCTGAGGCGGCGACGGTTACTCTTGCATATACTTGATATCATGTCAATCCTAGACAGGAGTACAATGAAAAGTTTTCATTTTCAAATGAATGTACTTTTCATTAAAAAAATGCACAATATCTTAACCTAACACCCATTCCTTACAAAACATTCACAACTGTGTGACAGTGCATAGATATTTACCACACGAAATGAATTGACTCAATATTTGATTCTATTACTAGTTCTAGAAGTTATCCTGTAAGGATGTGCTGATTTTGCTATTACACAAAATTCAGATAGACACCAGCCCAAGTATTGACCGATTCGGGTTCGTTGAGGGCAGCAGACATTTTACGGCACAGGGCGCAGCCATAGTGGGTGTATCAGCCGACCCCCCCTGCTCTCCCCCACCCAGGGGCAACATGTTTACACGCACTTGTAACAAAGGTTCGCGCACTAAGCAAGCATTCGCGCACTCAGTACGAGACGCCCATTGGCTAAAGCAGTTTTTCATTCTGCGCGCGTACTAATGTAGGGAGAGGGGTGGGGGAGTGCGGAGGGGGGGTCGGCTGATACACCCACTATGTCTGTGCCCATGCCAAAAATACACATAGCGCGTCACAGAATCGGTCAATACTGGAAAAGGATTTGTCTGCAACAGGTCAATGCAGTATCCTGGGAGGCAGTACGGACGCAGTAGGAGGTTGGGCATGGTATCATAAGAACACAAATCTATCAAAGATTGCTCCTGCAACACTTCTCCCATCTTACATTCTCCAAGGACTTAGGGTTAGGGTTGTGACAGGGTTTTACATTTAGTTTGATGTGAGGAAAGCATCAGACACTCAACAGAGCCTACTCCATCACATCAAACAGAGTACCAAAAATTCTCACCATTCCTTTTCCTCCACACAGTTGCCGGCCTGGATGTATAGCGCCCTCTTTGGTTGAACGACTTGAAACATCTGAGGGAGTTGAGAAGACAATACGGACACATTTCAAGTGCATGAGGTGCTGTGCATATTACGCAAACATAATTGTATGCCCCAAGACACACACACGCACACACACACACGCACACACACATATACGCGTCTATGGTGGAAATCGAGGACATGTTTTACCCACAAGAATTTTACCACATAACTGAGGACCTGTGTGTAAGTAGAAATCTAGTCAACCGAGGACTCATTCGTATATTACCATACAACCAAGACTTATTACAATAATGTTAATCGAGGACCTACAAACATGTACCCCTAAATGCAAAAGCACACCATCTGGAATGGTCTGCGAACCTAGGACTTCCTCGGTTTAGATGTAAAGTTTGTGTGTGTGTCCTCATTTTCATTTTAAAAACTGAATAAAAGAACATTCCGCAACGGAATGGAAAAAGAACTCACAAACTTCATTTGAAATGACTCTTCTTCCAGCTTCTCTACAGCCAAGATGTCAGGAATAGGTATGGTACATAGAGGTGGGCTGTCTGTAATGTGAGGAGGAAGAGGGAATACAAGTATATCATAAAAAACATAGAAAGATATCATGTTGAGATGTTGAGGACAATGATCAGTGGTGCTTCAGAAGGAAGAACTTCTAGTATGATTTTCAAGTTTCATCCATCAAAGCATAACAACCATCAGGTAGTGATAGGGGCTTTTCTATCGCATCATTCTCTCTCTCCCTTTCTTTTATCGAAGCATAGGGCGCATGAGCAATTTGTTGAAGCAATATACAAATACATGTAGATAAGGCACAGACCAAATGGAAATTATCTAAGTTGTATCTTACAAAAATTTGAAATAAAAGCTTTGAAGGAAAGCTTTACTGTCTTAAAAGAAAAGGGATCTTTTTCTACTGCACAAAGAAACCTTACCAGCAAAATGCATAAGACCACTGGTATCATTTTTGATGAGATGTATTTGTTGCTTACAATATTGAAAGGAAGAAATGGCGGTTTGAGAATTGACTTTCTTTTGCAAGTCAAGGAAAATATTGTTAAAGGAAGAGTCTGGGCAAGTTGAAAAAACCACACACACTCTTTCACAAAATATTGAATGCTCACTTTAATATTTGAAACTTGATAGTGGCATTCAGTTCATGGAAATAGATAGTCAGTCAATAATTTCAAATCTTCACAAGCACACATTTTGTTCTGTACTCTGTATGTACCAGGGAAGCCTCTTCCCACAAAACAGAAATTTACCTAGATTTCACTTACAAAAATCTACTTTTAACAGTTGTCCAACTCTCCCAAACACACCCCCTACCAAAAACAAAGAAAAAAAAAAACCCAGATAAATATCAAAAGAAAAATGGGGGAAAATGAAATAAAATAAAAAAGTCACACAGTCAAAAGTTTAAAATTGCTTTTCATCTCTTACCATCACTCTTGGCGTAGGTCAGCTCAGAGTTGGTAAGCCTGAACCAGCGTCGCTTGAAGTTCTTCATCCCGATGCCGAGTCGCTTCCTACCCTGAGCTCTCTTAATCATGTACCTGAAAAAAGACAAAAATCTGGTCAACAAACGCTGCCAATTGTTGGCATTTTCTACTTAATTTAAACTGCAGTTCAACATTTGTGGTATAAATACACTGTGAATGTATAGACAGCTTGACAGAAAAACATGACTTTGACTTGACAAGGCATGCCTTCTGTAATCAACTGATAACAGGGAATTCTGAATATGTTGTAAACATTTTCAGAATGCTTCTTCTCACAATTCTGCCAATAATTTCTGTTGCATGCACCTATCAGTCCTCACTAGTCAAGATTTAAGAATTGGAAATGGCAAGCTCCCTTAAAACAAGATGACAGAAAACGGGATAAGGTGTTACAGTGTTTGTACATTCAGTTGTACGCATAAAATCAAAATCAAATCAAAGGAAGAAATTCACTACTAACTGGGCAGAACATCATACCTATTTTTGATTTGCCAATCTTTTTCAGTTTAATTTGCCCTATTCCTCTTGTTTTCTAATTTTCCTTTGTCATTACCTTATATTGGCAAGATCAGAAATTTGACAATGACTTTTGAAATTATGGTTGCTACTTAGATCCATAAAAGTTGGTTTTGAATATGGGTCACTTCCTTTGAATAGTTTGTACAGTTATTGGCCAAGCCTCAAATGCAAGAGTTGAAAAAAAAAATAATAATAGCAGTATTCATTGCCTTCTCATGATGAGTATCAGTGATTACCTCATTGGAGAAACAAAAACAAAACAAAACAAAAAACTCTATAAATTATGATAAACTTACAGGGTAGGACAGTTGACAGTTAAAAAGAAAAAGTGTGTATGTGAGAGAAGATAAGGGAGTTGGTATGGGGGCATTGTGTGCATCATAGATTAGATTTAGTACAGTGTTATGATTATATGTCACCAACTGCATATCAATGTGTGTCTTGCACATCAGTAACTCAAACAGTGTGACTGTTCAACAATGTTTAACAACCAAAGTGCATTTTTGTATAGGAGATAGATAGATAGATAGTAGATAGATAGATAGACAGATAGATAGATAGAGAGAGAGAGAGAGAGAGAGAGAGAGAGAGAGAGAGAGAAGGAGAAATTTGCACAGTATATTGGTGGCACTTTGAAAAGCAAAGGAAAAGTGTTGAAAACCATACAGTAATTTGTTCTCCTGATATTTTGTGAATTACTTTTCAAAGTGGGAGTGCCATTACACACAACATTATGAATAAGAAGAAGCAACATATCACATATCACAGCACACAAGACTTTTCAGTTCTTACTCTAGCCATCTAGGCAATTAGCAAAGTGGGCACAAAGGAAAGGTAAAGGCATTATAGGTAGTTTTTTTTTTTTGAATTCAATATCCATTTAAAATGCAAATCCAATGTAAAATGTATTCTCATAAATAAAAAGGTTATGAATTCAAAAATGAATATTATGAATTCAAAAATGAACAATCTAAAAAATGAAGTAATTAATTCTATAGAAGAGAGTTTGATTGGTATGAGTTTTCTGCACTACACAAAGCAATAATACCAAAAAAAGAAAAGAAAAAAAGACTAAGATCGTGAGATTTGCGGGAGTTACAAACTTTCGTAGCAGCATATTCTTTTTAAAAGGTTAACATGGTTGAGCTACAATACAGTTGTTTTAAACCAAATCATATGAAGCATACCATGAGCATCGAATTAAAGGATAAAATTAGTAAGGTATTAGATTTCAACTGGCACTATTTAACAGTAACGCATTTTCAGTCATATGCATGTAATATACACTCAAGAACCAATTAGCATGTCAAATCTACGTAGCATCTAATGATATTCTTTGCATAACACCAGATATATATTATGCTTCGCATATGCTTTGCATTTCCACATTGGTGAACACACATCCACGTATTGTGGAAATATGCAGTTAACATGTTTCAGCACTTAATCAGCATATTTGCGAAATAAAATTCACATGCTCATGACAATACCTCAAAATCCTCTGTGGATATAGGGATAATGTCTGCATCATATATTTTGCAGAATTTTTATCTCTACAAACTTCACAAGTCAACTGATATTCGACGACTTTGACAACACATCAAAAAATTGTCTCCCTTTACAAAAAATGCAAATAAATACCATCTCTGAGGTGGGTATCTACTAAGTTAGCTTTTTGAAAAAGAGACATCATTTAGTGCAACTCCCACTCATAAATCATATCACTCACAAAAGCCATCTTACAAGTCCCAATTCTGGACACATCTTACTCATAAAATATGCATGGTGTGTACAGTATACTGAGAATGCTGTTTGAAGGGTTCTGCATCCTAACTTCATGATGTAAAATACATCATACAGTTCTTTTAAGTGCATCATATAAGCCTAAGGTTACAGAAGATTCAGATTGCAAGAATTGACTCATTAGTGCATACATTTGTCGAGAGCAGAATATGGCCTAATGGCAACATCTCGTCCACACTATTCCCTTTTCAGCAAGTAGATTGTATTTCTTTGGCACTTACCCTTCTTTGAGCACCACTGGTGCCTCCATCGATTTTGTGCTGGATTTACTTGAAGACACTTTCTCAAGAAACTGATCAAAAGGGAGGAAAAAGCCAATAAGACATACATGTAGGCTCAGTCAAACTGCTTCATTACTTGCACATAAAGGATCCACTTCTTGAAATTGAAGTAAACAAAAAAAAAAGAAGGACAAAACAAAAACACAGATGACAAGTTCACACAAGCTGCTTTACTTTTTTCATTTTCATTTTCAATTCCAAAGATTCAGTTCAAGTAACTTGCAATGTTGCAATATTGCCATGAATTTACAATTTACACAATTATGTAATATTGGCTGGCCTAGAGGGGAACACAAGAATCCATTGCCTGAGTAAAGAATGCAGTGCATGAGTTGAAGATGAGTAAAAAGCAGTCCTAAAGATACAATCCCAGTGTCCCCTTGAAATATTTTTACCATATACTGAATCATTAACTGAATTAAAATAATAATAATACATCATGCAAATTTTCATCATTCATATTGTGACAGCGTACTACATATACATGTACCTGGTACTTGATACATGGCAATTACAAGTTAAGCAATACTGCACCCTAACGCGATTAGCATCCGACTCAAAAAAAAAAAAAAAAAAAAAAAAACCCTTTCAAAATATTTGGTGAATACAGTACCAAATTCACCAAATTACGGAAAATTACAACAAGCGCACTCTGTGATGAAAATATGCACACTCTCACCTTTCGGATGCCCTGTACGTGCTCAACGTCAAGGATGTTTGAATAGAGAGGTGTCATGTACTCCTCCTTCATGTTCACTGAGCTCTGTTGGTTCGAATCAGAGAATCACAGTCGCATCAATTCATAACACCCTAGCCTTGTAATCATTTGGTACAAAATATAAGAAAGACTTGCATAATCAATATCGTTGAAAATATTTCCTTTATTCTTTTATCAAAGGGTAATGCTTGTTGGAGCAATCATGAGAATGGGGAGGAAAACTGGTTCGCGTGAACCAAAAAGCTTGATGTGTACTTACTAGATTGCTTCAGTTCAGTTCAGTTCAAATTTACTTCAATTTCTTTTTTCACAAAAGAATAATATATAAACATAAATCTCACTTCCTTCAGTGACAAAAATGATGCATGTAAATTTATACAAAGAAAACAATTATCAAAAACTTACGGCAAGAATACATTACAATAGTTGGTAAAGTAACGAAAGTGAAAGTGCTTACTCCCATACCCTCTATAATTGCTCTGTGATTGCATGTAGATGCAAGGCGGTAGGCTCACCCCTAATGGCTGGCATGCTAGCATACGAGCAACCACGGAGCAGCCAAATCAAGGACGTTGACCTCGAATGTAAGCTCAAAAGTTCAAGTATGCCCAATAAAAATGTTACTTCAGCATGCAGAGCACACGTAAGTGGAGTAAAGTTCGCCATTACCATTGAAGTAGGGCATATGTGCAGCTATTTGTGATCACAGACATCATTATATAGTTTGCTTTCTATGGGTAGCGAAAAAAATCTCTCTGGAAGGGACTTACCAGTTTGTCTGGGTTGACATGGTTACCAAGTGTCTGGATCGCCTTAGAAACCATTTTCAATGTCCGGCTCACCAGCTCATCCTACAAATACATGAAGAAAACAAAGCTCTGATTAGGCTTAATAACCATTGAAGACTAGTCCCAAGTACTGTATAATGAAATAATTCTACATAATCAAATACACCTGGAAGTGTAAGCTACCAATCTTGAAATTTGATTAGTGTGCGCTATATTCATGAATGAATTTTTGAAACTATTTGAAATTCACTCTTTTGCATGCTTCAAGTTAGACAAACCATGATACACTGTTAAGCTTTCAAATGCTCATACAATGTAACTGTCTGGTGGATATAATGTAGTATAGGTAATTCACAAAACCTACTGATTTGAAGAAAGATATTTTTGTGCATTTTGTTATGCAATCTTAAAAAACATAGTACTGTGTGGTTGTCTTACCAATTTCAATCATATCCTGTCTCTAGAAGCAGTTTAAGTACACTCTAATGATTTGTTTTACATTTGAAAAGGAAGGGTCTACCTGTCTTATTACAAGGAGCTGGGTATTTTGAAAGGGCTAACATTGTAAAACAGGTTAGTTTATCTGTTTGATTTGTCATTAAAATTTGTATAGTCATTGTGCTATCATACACATAACATTCTACTTAAACCTAGTTCTTAGAGGTTACATTATCCTTTTTTGTTGTTGTTGCTAATTAATACAGTGAGCTGAAAAACAAAAACAAAAACAGACAAACAAACAGACAAACAAACAAAACACTCACAACTAAACAGCAAACTTACTGGATTTTCCTTCTTGAGGTGAAATAGTCTTGGGGAGAGGATGGCAGGAGCAAAGAAACGGAGGAAGACAAAGCCGCTGACAGCGGAGTATTTGGCATCGGGGTCATCTGCATGGATCATAAAACAAATAATGAACACTTTTTTCAAGTGCTTCAGACCTATGCAGAAGTGAAAAGAGTCACATTTAATCCCATAAATGAGGAGGCACCATTGATGATACAGCGAAAGAGTCTATTCATGAATATGAGGTTTTGCCCATGTCAACGTGGTAAGACCTAGTACAGCATTGCAGCAAGATTTAAAGACTGCAGCAAATGATGTCATCAAAATGATTCATCTTTACTTATAAATGATTATTAAATCCACTTTGAATGCTTTCATCTTCATCATCATGTACTTAACAACTATTATCACCCACACCAGCTAGGAATCAAATTCTGTCTCACTAATACTAGCATCTTTTATCCTGTACAGCTTATATTTCATACTAATAAAAATCATCCTTATTGTCATCATCTGTATTAAAGCAGGCACATAATCAACACTAAATCAGAATGGCAGAAAAGTGATGAAAGAGCTGAAAATTTTCGCCAAAAGTGGGAGGGTTGGGAGGTCTGAAAGAGGTAAATAATCATTAATAACCCCTCCAATGTCTAAGCAGGCCACCACCGCGAACACCAAACAATACTGATGACATAGGAGGCCCACATACATTGTATTTCAGAAATGTAACAGCGTAATTCCATTACAATACCGCTTGCTTAACAAGTTCACCTGTGTGGAATCTATGCATGCTTTCTTCTTTTGTTCTACTTCCTTGAGTCCCAACTCATGCATTCTTATGGTGAGGCTGCCATGTCATCATCCTTGTTCATTGCAATTTGTTATAAATGTCGAAAACATTCTTATTCCTCATCCCAATCACTATAAATTCTGAAACTCTGTACACAGTATAACTAATTTATAGTTGTTAAAATGTAAAAGTCTGAAAGTCGTCCGGAGGTCTCCTTCAACACTTTGTATTACACCGTAATCATACTACTCCTGGTGGCCTACATCCCCCATCCTGTATCCTTCCCCCCCCCCCATTTTTCCCTCTTCCTCACCCCTCCTCCTCCCCTTCCTCCTCCTCGTCCTCTCCCCTCTTCCTCCTCCCCCTTCCCCTCCTCCACCTAGTCCTTCACATCCTCATCTTCCTCCCCTCTTCCTCCTCCTCCTCCTTCTCTACCTCCTCCTCCTCATCATCCCTCTCCTCCTCCTCCTCCTCCCCTCCTTCTCCTCCCCTCCTCCCCCCTCCTCCTCCTCCTCCTCCCTCTCCTTCTCCTCCCCCTTCCCCTTCCCCTCTTCTTCCTTCCCCCTCCCCTTCCTCCTCCTCCCAACCCCTTTTTCTTACCAGGGAACTGTCTGGAGGCAGCCTCCTTGATGAAGTAGAAGACTTCACACATTGACGTGGGACACTGTGCCGCTGAGCCCACTATGGCTTGGAATGCTTTCTCTATATAATGCTGTAGATTGGCCTGTGAGGAAGAGTATACACACACAATACAGCTATTGATTCAGAGTTACTTTACTCCACTGCATGAGTAGGATCATATGTAACATAAGTCACGGATGAGAGAGAACTTGCAGAAAAAAAAAACAAAAACAAAAAAACCTGAAACTTATGAAAAGTGAAGTCTGAAGTGGATTAAACTGTGAACATTTCCATACATTTGAATTGCCAAAAAGTCTAAGAAGTGGGTTTTAGGCAGAGTAATAAAATCTAAAATCAGATTAAACTTAAAACTCTAACATCTCTGATAAGTGTAGAAAATGCTTACAAATTCTTTCTCAGTATGAGAATTTCACCAGTGTTCCTCTAACAGAAATTATTTTTCTTTTTATTTCTTTACTAACTTCCAAAAATTGATTCACATTCACACACACACACACACACACACAAATCATTATCATTTCAAAAGATGGGGCATGTACCTTGATTATGTAAATACTATATTCAATACTTCTAGTTTTGGTGATAGATCAGTTTACATAAATTCACTTTTTATATAAAACACAAAACAGAATCTGTGCAATTGATATAAAAGGAGATGGCCAGGATCTAAAAGCAATGTCGCCTTTCTACTACTTTGATCAGCTACTGTTACAACTGTCTACTGAATGATGTTCATGATACTGGAAAGGACAAAAAATGAAAACTACTTGGGTTTTGATTGACTAGAAGAAGACTACTTTCATGTAGTAAGAAACAAAACAATGTTCTTCATACTTTACTCCTAGCAATGTAGCATGTGAGAAGTGATAGGGCATTTACAAAAAGATAAATTAAGCTTTCCTTCTGACTGTCTGTAAATTTAGTCACTAATTCTATTTTCTATTTCACCAAGTAAAACTCAGTAATGCAAATTACATTACAAAGCAAACTTATCTATGGTATATTTTCAGTTAATGACATCACCTATAAATGATGTATTAGTTTACAGTCGTGATGCTGTCAAAATATTTTTTTTTTTCATAGCAACATAGACATCTCACAATGCACAGTGAGAAATGCACACCATGGCTAGAGGTAAGAGTACGTTTTCATTATAATGAAAAAAAGGTCGCTAACAATTTCTGGTGTTAGTACTGGCATTTACGCTCTACCAGTTCAAGTCAAACTAAGAGCGAGTAAAAGCATTTCACGGGCATCTTCATAATCAGCATGGCAACACTCACAAGATTGGCTTCGAGATTCTCTCCATCGCGGAACTTGGACGTGTCAATCTCGCACTGCTTGCGCTCCTCGTAGATCTCGTCCACCACGCCTTTAAGGACGTCGTGCAGGTAGTGCAATCCCTGAAGCCGCATGAACTCGTCGATGCACTTTGACGTCAGTGAGTTGCCACGGAAAATCGTGTGAGGGTCACTTTTGTTGGGGGGGGGGGGGAGGGAAGACATGATACACAAAGTTCTTATCAAGGCTGTCTTAGAAAGATTATCATCATGAAGAAACAAAATATTGTATGTCCCCAAAAAAATTACAATCGGATTTTCGCATTGATAACTCCCAATATGATAAAAACTCTCTAAATGCTACTTCAGGGTCTTAAAATATAACATCTTAGCTCCATTTTGCAGAAAACCCCATTCAGTTTGGTGAAGTGATCACAGAGAAATGTGGATTGTTGTTAAGCATGTCATGAGTCTGATTCTTCCAAGTTTAGCACATGGATGCTCTTGGAGCTGCATATCAATGTGTGAACACAAGGGATGGAACTTGGCGGGAAGAGATTCCTGACATACTCTACAAAATTCCTCATTTCTCATTGACCACTGAAGCAAATCGAATGGGGTTTTCTGCAAGATGTGGGAAATGAGTTATAGTTTCATACCCTGAAATTGTATTTGGATTGATTCACTGTTTCTAAAGTTAACATTGCGGAGGGTCCTGTTGTAATTTCGGAGGGAACATACGGTACAACAACCCAATACAAAGCCACACTTGAGATAACAGAGGAGCTGCCATTTACAAGGAGCACAGAGAAGTAATCTTTTTGGGAAATAAACAGTTTATGATGAATTATTAACTTTATGCAAGCTTCAACGCTGTTTTGGGTTTCTTTACAAAACCTCCCGCCTGCCATTTAAGTCTTCCAAAGAGCTGTAAAGAACACTTTCTACCCAGCATCAGTGAAATCAGAGAAGTATTCACTAAAACATTAGCATCAGATAATCCTGATGCGACACTCAGAATTTTCATCTGACCTTGCATTGCCTCGTCGGATTTCCATGCTCTATTTCCTAGTGTCTCTGCCCTTATTTTCTGTCCTACTCAATCTTTTTCTCCCTGAAGATTATTCCCTTTTTTTCTGTCTCCCTCCTCCAATTCATCCTTCTCAATCTGTATCTCTTTCTCCTTCCTTCTATCCATCTTTTTCCTACCTAAAATCTCCCTCTCCTCTCACACACACCTACTCACTCTCTCCGACTCTTCTCTATCTATATATCTACTTATTATACTTCCATTCAACTTTACAAATCCCCTAGCATATCTCTCTCTCCCTCTTTCTCTCTCTCTCTCTCTTTATCGATCTATCTACTTATCTATCTATATATATCTCCATCTATCTATTTCAGAAATCCCCATCTACATTTTCTATCTATCAATCAATCTATCTATCTATCTGTCTGTCTGTCTATCTACCTACCTATTCATCTCCATTTATATTTTTCACTAATCCCTATCTATCTATCTCCATTTATCTATTTCACAAATCCCCATCTATGTATCTATCTATCTCCATTCATTTATTTCAGAGATCCCCCATCTATCTATATATCTACCTATCTATTTATCTATATATTTCTATTCATCTATTTCACAAATCCCCCACCATATATATATCTCTATCTCTCTTTCTCAGCATCTGACTCCAGTGTCTTCTTGTGTTACCTTCCCTTCACACGGAAAGCACTGAAGATGTAGAGAAATTGAGTCAAAGGTTCCGATGTATTTTTGTTCGAACGACCTTGCGTTCCAAGCGGCTAAGTTTGATGTCTCTCTATATCCATATTTCCATTCGCAATCATAATCACAAAGAAAGTCTTTCCTCTCTTTCTCTATCTTTTTATGATATATTTCTTTTATCCTTCTCTCTGTTTGTGGCAAACTGTACTTCTATTGAAGTAAAAGGAGAAGCTTGTTTGTGTATTTTGAAGTCAGCTGTAAATAATATGCTTATGTACGTTTTCCCTTCCACTTTGCCCCCCTTTCACCATGGGTCTTTCTTTTATTTTCCAGGCTTGAGATGACGTCAGGATACTTATCGCCGCTAATAAACCCGCGAACAAAAACTCATCTCATCTCGCTTGCCTCCCCCTCACTTCCGCTTTCTCTGATAACAATGTCAGGGCAATTTGTCTCCCGCTAAAAGCTTGCAAGACGGTGAGCGAGAAATCGATAAGTGCGCTGAAGGTTGGGTCGTGAATGCCATTCAGGTGACTGACCACACACGCTCTCACTCCAAAAAAAAACAAAAAAAAAAAACACCCTAAAACACACACACGCACACAAACACACACACACATTCTAAGGCTATTCAAGTGCGGTCAGTGTTTTTCAAGGCCATATCTGGCTGAAATGGGGTTCATTCAGATGATTCAGCACTTTATTTCTACAAGATCGAGTTCAACCTACGACAGCGTATCGAGGACATATTTTGTTGGCACTGTAACGCTCCTCTTCTTTCTACGATAAATATTTCCTTCACCCAATTATGGCTTTATCGTCCAAACTGATTGCATCTCCTGAAATTTGACAAGGATCTGAAGGATATCTAAAGTCTTTTTATTTTCCTGAATGGCAAATCTGATGTAGGGTTGCCATGCATCACTCTGTTTTTTCATTCTCTGATCAGATTGCAAGTCACGAGTCCATTAGTGACACTGAGAATCCGTGTGGGATTCATAATGAATACATTCCAAGTTCATGCCTTGCAGATTGGTACTTTGATTACAAATCTTCTTTTGCAGAATACTTAGTTAATGTCTTTGTCTTTGGTATCTTTGATATAGATATCCTATACTTCATACTGCATTTGTAGAATGGCTTAAATTGCAATAAATGCATCTATTGTAACTGATTGACAACTGCCCTACATCGCTGTAAATAAACACTGAATTAATCAGTGTTAAGCTTGGCGGTCTAGTGGATAGGCGCCTGTCCAGTGATCAGGAGGTCATAGGTTCAAATCCTGCTTGAGTATGTCTGCCCATGTCTTCCTTTTTTTTTTTTTTTTTTGCCATGGCTACTAAAAACACTTTATCAGTGCTTATTTACATCACTATAGGGTAAATGTCAATCAGTTGCAATAAAAACAACTCCATGCAAGAATTTCATCTATTTAAACCATATTTATTACCTGATAATTTATGTTTAAGAATAAATCCTTACAATCAACCTAAAGCTTGCAGTGGTGCATGCACAGTTTAACCTCTCTGCTGATATTGAAAATTCATTGGATTTTCAGGATTGCTTGGACTGGTAGGAAACTCACTTTATTTACAGCACCTTTGCCCTGAATTATATGAATGCTTCAAAATACCATGCAGTGGTACGATTAATGTCATTTCAGCAGTAAGATACAGCTTGTGGGACTACACAGACGGGTGGCGCCGAGCTGGTGGCGTCGAGCTGGTGGCAATTATTGCACCCCAAGCTTATACATCACTTGATTTCAGAGCAGAGTGAGCGAGGACACTCACCTTTCACCCATGTTATAAACATTCAGCACGCATGGCGACAAATTTCCCCCTCTCTCTCTCCTTTCCCTCTTGCAGTAATTTGCGTACATGTGCGTGCAACTCTGAACTGATTTGTATGGGTCAATAACTTGTGCCACTGTTTAAGCAGGAGCCCCGTTTAAAGGGAGGAACCACATACACAAAAAAAGAAGCATGATTCCAAAAACCCTTCACCTCACTCTATCCCCTTGGGAATACATGGGAGACCATTATATAAACCTTTTATATATTTTCTCGAAACTGCAACTTTGGCCACAAACACATATATCATTATCTGAGAACCAGAAGGGCACTATTGCATTCTAAGATTTGAGCATATATTCAAAAACAAAACAATCCCTTTTCATGAAAATGGGTAGATTTACAAGCATTGTTCTAAATATTGAGTAAAATAGCATCCTCATGGTTTTGATTTTTAACATTTCACTGAAAATAAAAAATGACTTAAAATTGACACCATAATGTGGAGGAGATTGAGCATTACAACATGATACCAGTAACTCAATATTCCCCAAACTTGCAATAGCACCCTTCTGGTTCTTCGCCAACGATATGCAAATCAGAAGACATGATACTAAGGTCATCAGCTCACAAATCTCATAACTTTCCAGGAGGAAATCAAGTGATTCACATAAATCATTCTACAGTTATTATAATTTGGTAATATGAACTGAACTCTTCCTCCACGGGGCCGGGTGGGGGTCGGGGGGACGGTTAATGACAGCTGAAATATTTACGACAGATATTTTTTCTGTCACAAATTAACAAGAGAGGTCGTGTGGCAATACAATTATTATCTCATCAAATTTACATACATAATTGTGACTCAAAAGGCAGAGTTTAGAGAAGCACTTGTAAAAACTAAAACTTCAAAATTTCACATAGCTCTCATTATTTGTCCAATTTAAATGACACTTCACTGTCATGTTTGCATCTTCAACTTGACCACCGGAGTGCGGAGAGTCACTTTAAGATTTCGTGTGTACTCACGCGGTCTGGGAGATCTCATGCTCGGCGAGTACTCGGATGAGTGGAAGTATCTGACCATAGTGGTGGAACAGCCTGACCAGCGGCCGCGCTGCAGTCAGCTTCTCCTTGACGAACTCTCCAAGCATGTAGACGGCGCTGGATGTCATGGGCTGAGGAAGCAAACACAGAGAGATATAGAGTGAGACAGAGGTAGAGAAAAAGACAGACAAACAGACAGACAAACAGACAGAGATACATAGAGAGAGAGAAAGATAGAGAGACAGACAGAAGGGTATGAGGGGAGAGAGCAGTAGAGTGGTATAGGAATACAAGAGAGGCACAAAATACTGTAAATCAAGGAATGTTCGTGTGCAGCATTCTAATTTCACAATTTTCACGAGAGCCAAAATTCGCAAAATTAAACTGCATGTGAAAGTTTTTGTCTACACTACATGCATTGAATACTAGAGGCAACGCTATTTTCATGCCACGAAAAAGGCTGTCGGCTACGTTTCGCGAAAATTTCATTCCGCCAAAATATCATGCTTTACACTAGTAGACAGACAGTGTATGTATGTATGTATGTATGTGTGTGCATTTGAGACAGGAAGAGTTAGAAAGAATAGATGAGATGTGAAAGAAAAAAATAGAGACAGACAGGTCATGTGAGTATATTATGTGTGTTTGTGTGTGTGGAGGAGAGAGTAAGATTGTAAGAAAGTAAAGGAGACGGAGAGAAAAGAAAGACAGTACACATGAGAGAGAAAAACATAGAGATGGACAGAATGAAGGAGTGAAAGAAAAGAAATGGGATGAAGAAAATGAGAGAGAAAATGGAATGGGGATAGATAGAAGGAAAGACAGAGAAACAGAATAGGGACGGATAGAATGAGAGACAGAACAAAAAGGGATGGACAGAATGGAAGAGAAAAAAGAAAAGGATAGATAGATAGATAGACAGATAGATAGATAGATAGATAGATAGACAGATAGATAGATAGATAGATAAATAGATAGATAGATAGATAGATAGATAGACAGATAGATAGATAGATAAATAGATAGATAGATAGATAGATAGACAGATAGATAGATAGATAGATAGATAGACAGATAGATAGATAGATAGACAGATAGATAGATAGATACATAGATAGACAGATAGATAGATAGATAGATAGACAGATAGATAGATAGATAGATAGACAGATAGATAGATAGATGAATAGATAGATAGATAGATAGATAGACAGATAGATAGATAGATAGATAGACAGATAGATAGATAGATAGACAGACAGATAGATAGATAGATAGATAGATAGATAGACAGATAGATAGATAGACAGATAGATAGATAGAATAATATAACAGAAGGAAAAATAACAAGGATGGATAGAATGAGAGTAGAAGAGAGTGTGGGAGTATTTGAGAGAAAGAAATGGGAAGAGAAGGATAAGACAGCATGGACACAGAGGACAGTTGGGTGTATAGAGATAGATACAGAGAAAGGAAAAACGTTAAAGGACAAGTTCACCTTAATAAACATAAGGATTGAGAGAATGCAGCAATATTAGTAGAACACATTAGTGAAAGTTTGAGGAAAATTGGACAATCGATGCAAAAGTTATGAATTTTTAAAATTTTTGTGTTGGAACCGCTGGATGAGGAGACTAATAAGGCTCGTGATGTCGTATGAATACAACAGTATAAAGAAAATGTAAAGAAAATTCCACATATTTTCACTTTTTCGCATAATAAAAGAGCGCTTGACTTGCCTCTTTCTAAAGGCAATGGGAATAATATTACCCATAACATATGTCAGTAATGAGTCAAGGGAATGTGTACTTCTTTCAAAAGATGAAATTTTGTGAAATTCTCTTTATATTTTCCTTATATTGTTGTACGCATGTGACATCATACACTGCAGTAGTCTTCTCATCCAGTGGTTACTGCACAAAAACTTCAAAAATTCATAACTTTTGAAAGGATTGTCCGATTTCCTTCAAACTTTCAATGATGTGTTCTACTAATATTGCTATATTTTCTCAGTCCTTATGTTTATGAAGGTGAACTTGTCCTTTAACAAGAAGAGAGAGGATGAAATAAGAAGAGACATACAGTAGCAGAGCAACAGATGAACAAGAGAAAGATGATCAGTGAGACATATTGAGAGAAACAGATGATGATGGACAAAAGAGAAATAAGGAGAAAGTGGGTGAAAAAAGGGCAAGGTGTGAGAAAGGACAGCAAAGCATGAAATGAGGAAAGAAAGTTTTATGGCATAATAAGTTTTATCTTTCTGGTAAAGTCAAAAAGGCATTGGTTACATGATTGTTTCATCAAACAAAACTTATTTACCGAGGTATCTCCCTTTATGAGACAATATCATTCCTCCGACTCCACTCTAAGCAAAGTGCCCACTTTGAATTCTATTCGTCAGAAATCACAAATCTTTCCTCTCACTATCAAGACGTCATTGGAATAATATCACACATTTCTGTCAACACCTCAACTCTTTAGGAATGACGTCCTTTTCAAGTCTGCCATCCCGCATGGAACAGTCGCGCATCCCTCATCTGCATCGGTGTGGTTGCCATGGCAACATCACATGGTAATCTGTGTTTTCTTTTTTTTTTTCCCCATTCAAAGTTTTCGTCCTCTGTGTGGTGATCCAAGTCAGACCTTCTAAGCGAAGCCTCTCCACTAAAGGACTGCTGAGGGCTCCCTGCATATTCATCACGACAGCTTTGGTATCTCCCCCCCCCCCCCCAATCCCAAAACGAAACAAGAAATTCAGTCAACATCCAGTCCCGATATGGCAAGTTAAAGGGATGGTACAGTATTGGTGGAGATGAGAATTGGGCTTTTAACTTTTTGCGAGATACTAAGAAAACACTTATGAAATAGTACAAAACATACCATTTTAAGAGGAATTCAAAGTTTACTTGATGAAAATCGGGTTTGGAATGACTGAAACATCCAAAAACAAAGGAAAACAAAGCGATTGCAATAAAGTGTGGATCCCACACTTATTAGAATCGCTCTGTTTTGGATATCTCAGCCATTTCAAAACCAATTTTCATCAAATAAACATTGAATTCCTCATGGAATTACATGCTCTTTCACATTTCATAAGAGGTTTCGCATTATCTCACCAAAAAATGTTAGAAACCTGAAATTAGGTCTCAACCAAAACTATACTATCCCTTTAATCATTGTCCTTTTTTCTCTCTCTCTCTTTTTTTTTGTTCACTGACATTTCAACCAAACAGCCCGGTGTCCCTAAATTGCGGTCACCTCCCGAGGGCGCAGGACTCTCGCCGCTTCGTGTCGCTCAATATTCATGGGAAAGAAGGTGAGACTCTCCGTGATTCAGAATGGACAAACCAAGAAAAACTGGCCGTCGTCCTGGCAACACATTTGGCCACGGCTTCATTACCATTGGCGTCAGTTTGTCTCTGCGATATCAAATGTTCGCCAAGGGATTTGCTTGACCATTATTAGATGTGGAAGATCGAGAGAGCACACAAACTCCATGGTGTACAGAGATCTGTTTTATTCCCTATCTATTACTAAATACTACTCAACAAAATGAGACCCTCTCAATACTTTCCATACACAAACACAAAAGTATACACAAATATTTGTGTATGCAAACACATGTACATGTAGATACATAGAAAGATAAACAGACAGATAGATACTGTAGATACACATAGATGGATAAATAGATAGATTCATTTCACCTGCACAAAATTAAACAGGAACTTTCAAAAGTCTGCCAGTTTGAGGGAGAAAACAGCATCTTAAATCTCCTAAATTGTGCTGCCAACCTACAGGATTGTGAAATTTCTGTACCCAAACAAAGTAACTGTTATATATATATATATATATATATATTTTTTTTTTTTTTTTAAGCTCAAATCAAAGAGGATTTTTCACTTTACCTTTAATATCAACAGCTACATAGTAGCATTGAAAGAAACAAAAATGGAAACACAGTACATAGACATGGTTCCCATAAACCATGGACATGGTTTCTTAGATTTGCTGGTAAACCCCCCCCCCCCCCCCCAAAAAAAAAAACAACAACAACAACAACAAAAATCCATTAGTGCATTAACATCTAGCTTTCATACTGTATCTCTGGGTCTCATTGTCATCATGTTAAGTTTTTTAAATTCATAACAAATGATATTTAGGATTTTGAATTTTTTTAAAACAAATAAAGGGAAACTGCCCTATTAACCCATTGAGGATGGGCTGATTTTGCTATAACACACATATCCCATAGACACTTGCTGGAGTATACTCGAGACTCGTCCTCAATGGGTTAAACAGATTTGCTCAACAAAGACAAGCTGGTTTTGTAAGTTCAGTCTTGACAACTGTATAACCAAAGTTTATAGAGGGCAGCATACTGTTACCAAGCTAAGGGTAACGCATATATCAAGCCACTGAACTAAAGTTCAATAGATCCGGTGAAATAAGTACTCACAAACCACCCTCAGCTGTAATACATTGATTCATTTCTACCAGTCAAATTTCTTGAACACGGATTTAAGCGAAGACTTTGCCTTACAAAAACAACAACCAAAAACACCGCAAAACGGTCTACCAACTGAGAAAAACAATCTAATAATGACCAAATACAAATAAGATCAATAGCTGCCTCCTTGGGTATTCTATAACCTTCTCCAATTCCTAATCTAAAAGAGCTATGTGAGCAGCATGTGAATTTTAGGCACAAATCATTCCAACTTCACATATCAGAGAATATGTGATGCAGATTAACAAAAGAATTGACAACAACAAAAATCCTTGAATTTCCTTTACTTTATTTTTCCCATATAAAAAATTTTAGAAGCTGTTTTCATACCACAAAATCCTGAAGAACTTAAACACAAAGCATTTGATGGATCCCCCTTTAGTTCTGTGCTTGATAAGACAAGCTTGAATCTCAAACCATATGTGCCTGCAAGTGCACGGCAATTTGCCTTCAAACAAATCCGACTCTCTCACGTAAGCGACCAATCGTGAGACAGAGCAAACCTCGCAAAACTCATTCTCCTTACATTCCAAGGTTTTCGGCATGCTCCGCAAACACTTCTCCGTCTTCTTGCGGCGAGAAGCTACGAGGTAATCAACCTGCTTTGCTGCGACTCCCCGGCAATTCTAGACGGAAACTCGAGAAGGGACCCTTTTCTGCGCGGCGGCGCCAAAACATCTTCCGCTCAAAATATCCAAACACGCATTCACTCTTTACATTTCATGCTCTAGTGCATGAAGGTTCAGAGAAAAATTGGACACACTTCTCATATGTCTGGTTTCTACTTGTATTACACATACATGTATGCCGTTCAAGTTGCACATTGAATCTTGGATTGTGGCTTGAATGATTAAAAACAGAAGAAGAAGAAATCCACCACTGCAGTTGCAGCCATGTTGGCAACTTCTCAACAAGTCTCCGATCCAACATGCCTTCTAATCCACAGCACATCTCAGTTAATTGCTTCCTATCCATCTTTTCCATTTTTCCTATTGTTTTCTCGATAGCTGATGAAAACCCTCACTTCTCTGTTAAGACCTCATTAAAACATTTTGAAGATCACTCAGAACCATCTCTATTTTTAAAAAGAAGAAAACATCCTACTCCACAGCTCTTTTCCCCCTACGAATCTATAAAAGCTGGCCATTGACAACTTGTTTGCTATTTCTAGCTTGATTTTGTACCCTTCTTCTCCTCACTGTTTTACAATTCTTTTGCTTCCTTTCAATGCTTAAAGGGATCTTATAATTTTGGTTGAGAATTAACTTCAGGTTTTTATCATTTTTTTGGTGAAATAGTGAGAAACTTCTTATGAAATATGAAAGAGCATGTAATTCCATGAGGATTTCAATGTTTATTTGATGAAAATTGATTTTAAAACAGCTGAGATATCCAAAACAGAGCAATCCTAATAAAGTGTGGGACCCACATTTTATTACGATCATTTTGTTTTACTTTGTTTTTGGATGTTTCAGCTATTCCAAACCCAATTTTTCATCAAATAGACTTTGAATTCCTCTTAAAATGGTATGCTCTGTATTATTTCATAAATGTTTTCTTGGTATCTCACAAAAAAAAGTTAAAGCCCAATTTTCATCTCCACCGATACTGTACCATCCCTTTAACATCAATGAAGTGATAGAGAAACTTGGCAAAATTTGTCACATCGGTCTCTTCATTTTTCAGCAATATTGTATGTTTTCCCTCTTGATTTTTCCTGCTAACGATTTGTTTGATATTTCAGATCTTAACCTTGCCATTACCGAGATGTTGTCTAAATGAGGGTAAATGCCATTTAATGACGTACAGATCGCTCTAAGCAATTTTGTAAGTTTCAGCACTAATCATCATGATTTTGGTATTACCATCCGTGGCAGGCACTGGAAGGAAAATATGAACAACTATCCATCACGGTTTGCATCTTAGATTACTGACATGTTGGACATGAGGGAATCAGCATCTCTTTTCAAAGTATGACGTGGTATGAAAACAAGGTATTAGAAATTCATTTTGTGAATCTCATGGCATGATGGAACATCAAGCACTGGAGATGAAGACACTCAAAAACTTTTCTTAGAGTGGAAGAAGATGAATAACTTAGCGGGGACAAAAATAACATGACCCGTGTCATCTGCAAAGAAAAAAATATATTTACTGTACGCATGGAAATTAGATACAAATAGGACAAAACTCAATTAGAGATGGTTAGACATCACTTCGTAGCGCTGTGATGACGCTTCTTTTCACATCAAATCGCTTTCTTCCGATAATCAAATCAATTCCGCGTGATATGCTGCTGTAATTTGATTGTTTGCATTCGTTAGCGCTGGTCACCCGGCATCCTTTCGGGAATGCCTTCAACTGGACCACAAAAACACCAACAGCAACAAAAAACACATACACAAACACACACACACACACACACACACACACACACACACACACACTCACCAAAGGATATAAGATAAGTTGTGCTGTAAGGAATCTCAAGGTAAATCAACCATGATTAACACAAACAGCATATGGACGGTATTGTATGAGACAAAAAATATTACCTGTCAATGGCAAACTGGTAATTTTTGAAGCTTTGTAAGTCATATTATAAACGGCTCATATTCCCCACTTCTTTCTTTCCCTTTCATTTTTCTCCTATTTGTTTGTTTTGTTGTTGTTGCTGTTTTCAGGGAGGAGGGAGAATATTTGAATTAGGTTCACAGATGAATTCAGCCCCTGAAAAGGCATGGTCATCATTCACTTCCTTAACAAATGACAAAAGAAGAAAATTTCTAAACCGGACGCTTTACGTCAATCTCTGATGAGCAAACCTGTTGCAGCAACGTGTGGATTTGGAAATCTAGAGAAGATATGAACCAATTTATGAGAAATGCAGCAGAAAAATTTCACATGTTTCTTCCAAATTGGGGAAAGTTTAGAATCTGACAAGGGAAGAGAAACTACATTGCTTTCATTTCTTTCATCTCCTCCCGATCTTATGAAACGGGAATGCACGTCACACTGAGAAATTCTGAATTCAAATTTCTCATCATTATTACGTCATCTCCCAAGGATATCTCCCCCAAAAAAACATCATAAATAAAATGAAAGCGCATCACTTCCACAAACTCTACGGAGCTAACAATACTCCAGAGAATTTTTAGTTTATAACAACCTCCTGTTTACAAATAATGATTTCATCAACAAACAAGACCTCGCCAGCAGCACTTCAGGAAGGAAATGATATTGATGAATACACAAATTCAGATAACTAGGACTATGCTTGAAGCATCCCCCAGCACATGTAAATCATATCTACGTGTACCCTGTACCCCCTCCCCCATATCACACAACTGTACTGCATTTAGTGCTCTCACATCCGCCCTCTTTCTCTCTCTCTCTCTCTTACAAACTTTCCTAAGTTCTCCCTTACACTGAATCACAAACAAAAACATGAAAAAAAAAACACATTCCAATAACCACACACACAAACACATACACACAAAACACACACACACACACACACACAGAGGCATAACACACGTATACAAAGATTGCTAAATGGTAAATGTTGACTGCATACAACCGCCAATGCTCTGCACAACAAGAGTTAAATGTGGAAGCTTCGCAAAAAAAACCCATCAAAACACTACCCATCCCCACCGCCACCGGGGGAAACCAACAAGTCGAGCATGCGATCGATGGTCAATTTCTATGAGAAGAGTCTCACTTCCTACGAGCCTTCAGGAGTACGAGTCTATTTCAGGCACGGTTAATCAATGGCGAACTAAATAGGGTCCGGTGGCGCCGTGTTACAACAGGATGTGAACAGACGGAGGAAGGGGGGGGGGGGGGGGAAGATGCGAGACCAAAAGCAAGAAAGAAGATGGCACTACCGTACAACAATACAGATTAGAACGTTGATAAAGAGATGCTGAAGAGAGTGGAGGAAAAAGTTAACATGAAGAGGGGGGAAAAAAATGTTTCCTCACAACCTGCTGGAACAGGCAGTCAAGGACCACAACTGCGGTCGTATTACATTAGCCAGCTTGCTTCCAAGCACCATAATTAGACCCGGATTACATTTTTTGCTCACCATTCACAAACTCTACACAAACATGTATCACATACCACAAGGGATAAGACAGCTCAACATATTTTCCCTTCTTGTTTTTTTTTTTTTATATTTCATATTCTGGTAGCTTCCTTCACCATGGAATGAGGTATAGTGAAAACAAGAAAAAAGGTGAGAAGTTAAGCTCTAAAAAAAGAATTTCAAAGAGGCAAGTCTCCTAAATCTTCTTCCTGTTTTTGTCTATGAAACTTTAATCCATTTAATTTTTTTTTTGTCGTTGTTGCTGATGTCTTCATGCTTTCTCTCTCTTTCAAACCTTTCAAAATAAAAGTAATAAATGAATTTGGTTCAAAGAAAGAAAGAAAATCTCTTTCTCCATGTGTCTAGTAGATGAGGTAATGATATATTCACCTTATAAGTCTCATCAATGCATAAGATCAGCTTTGAAATCCCACTATCAAACCACCAAGGGCACGGCCATGCATAAAGTCTTCACATACCTGTCCCATGAGTCATGAATTCCACACTCGCACACTCCATCAAATTCATTTCCTCTTGGACGACACCATAATATCACAGGCAAAAGAGCACTCCTACCTTTAAACACCATCTGAACAGTCTGGCCACAGACGTCTTGTGTGACATTTTTAAGTGAACCACAGGTTTACTTCAAACAGTAGATGGAATCGCTTTACATGTTTCAACAGCAACCATCCCCATAACTCAGTCTAGCATGTTTGAGAACTACATTTTTGTACTTTGTGAACTTCTACCTTAAAATGATTTGAGGTAAACTTTGAGGTGCACACTCCCGGTGAGCAAAGGAGAGCTCCTACAAAGTACCTTTAAAAACTTTATGACCGCTACGGTCAACAAACTACATGTACTGTACCTGTGTGATTTTACTAAGCTAGAAAACAGGTCTAAGTCCATTAAGGAATCTATGCAGCCTATTTCTCCGGCTGGAATGGAGGTTTCAATGGGAAGGGGGCACCCATAACTCTTTGTCTCCCTAGTTTTGATGACTAAAGTACTTTTAGAGCAACAAGAATAACTAAAGGTGAAGAGTTCAATGTGCATGCTCCAAGTGCGCTAGCGGTGTTTATACAGGCATGGGAGTATTGCACAGACGGGACGGAAGTAATTGGCTCATTCCATGTGATTAAGATGCAATATTCATTCTAACCTAGCTGCAGCAGTGTAAAATAGCTCTTTCAGGTGTACTTATTTGTTTGACGCTTCCCTTAGCAAAATATTGAAAGGTATACAAAAGACTGATCCTTGTATTTATCTAGGTATAGCTCTTGCTGTTGAGGGCAGTATACTTTTTTTTTTAGGGGGGGTTGTTTTGTTTTTGTTTTGTTTTGTTTATTTTGTTTATTCTTTTTTATTTATTTATCTCATTTTATTATTCATTTATTCATTTTTTTTTTTTGCAATGGCCATGTCAAGTTCTCAGGCTTTCACCTCCTACAATGGCAAAAATAAAAGAAGCTAAAATCTGCAAATTCTGCAAAATGACTGATATTTAATGTTATCTCACATTGAAAAGAAGATTTGTTTCCTCAGCTTGGAACCAGAAGGGCTCTATCACATTCTAAGATTTGGGCTTAAATAAAAAGGATATAATCAATTCTCATGAAATACAAAGTTCAATTTAATCAAAAGCGAGTAGATTTATAAGCATTTTTCCAAATATAGGGTAAAATAGTACCCTTTTTCACTTGACATTTTACTGAAAATGAAAATGATTTAAAAGTGTCACCATAATGAAGAGCAGATTGAACTCTGCAAAATGATACCAATAACTCCATTTCCCCAAAAATTGCAATAAAGCCCTTCTGGATCTCAGCCGATGATTTTCTGAAATGCAACATGGCATCCCCTTCCCCCTAAAGAAAAGAAAAGAAAAGAAAATCTTTTGTGGTAGCTTTCAATTGGTGTGGAAATGCATGGTAAGAAATTGAAATGAAAGATAAAAGTGGGAATTGCAATGAAAAGAGGGGGGGGGGGGGGCAGGGGAATAGGAAGGTTTAGCCCACCTCGACCTCTGGTGAGTTCAAGAGCGTTTCCCTGAGGTTTTCATACAGCGACGTTGGAAAGACGTAATCCTTCTGGTACTCGATGCGCACCCGCAAGGAGCCCACCGACTTGGAATGCCTGGCGTTGCTGGATTCCCGGGGCTTCAGAATGTACCTTTGGAAAAAAAAAAAAAAAAAAATCAATGACAGGATCGGAAAGGAGATTAACTAATATCACCATGCTGGGTCAGTACTTAGTGGGTGGGGAAGAAATTTGACGAGCTGAACTTTACTGAGAGGAACTGTCACAGAATTAGAATTAATGTGCAAGTTCATGGTATATTCTAAAACATAGCCTGGCATGCAGGCACAGTGAACATTATATTTCTCATTCATTTCTACTGCCTCTCTCTTCTCACCTGCCCCTCCCTAAAAGAAGGTTCTGTGACATTTGCTGCGACAATTGCCATCATGAAATATCTGCATACTAACATAAACATCTCCATGCTTCTTGGCTGCAAATGCAACAAGTTGCACAGCTGTCCTTTAAGTCCCAATTTACGAGATATGATGCCATAAAAAAAATACGGCATAACGTACACCAAACTGACAGATGGTACATGTACATTCATAAAAGTGCTTATAAACATATAACTTACTCTGAAATAAGAATACAAAATGCAATGTCATTTCCCTGGGGTAGATGTCTATTGTACATCTGTACACACATGAATACACACTGCTATATTTGGAGCAGCACACTTGCCTCAGGGATGAGCATTAAAGATTCAGAAGATGGTATAAAAAAGATGACAAAAATGTAATATATGTGACCCTACACCTCAAAACAAACAAAAAGTCGCCAGACATGAATTCTTAGTTAAGACCATATTCTAAAAGAGCAGACTTTAAGCTTTAAAATGATGTATGACTCAAATCAAATGGACTCTCCTAACCTATCTAAATATTGGAAAGAAAGCACAAACTCAGGAAAAGTGTGAACTGAGAAAAGAGGCTCTGAAGTATAGTGTCTATTCAAGCGCTTAATCTCTACCAAGCTGTGCTGGCTGTGCGATGAATGGGACAAAAAACAGGAAGTAAACCACCAGAGTAACAACAATGAAGAGATTATCAGATTAAACTTAAATTAAGCATGCCTCATTAACACATTCTGTCCATAATTAATACCAACTTTCAAAGCAGTAGCACTATCTTTTCAAAAGGTATTAGAGTTGGAAGTGAAGAGTGTGGACAAGGTTTTTCAGAAATGAAAAAGGGATTCTAAAGACACACCTAATCACACTATTTCCAAAAAACGTTCGAGATAAACTGCTAAAAAAACCACACTTTCCTGCCTGTTTTATGATACCAAATTTTAGCGTAATGTAAAAGAAGACCCGCTCTTTCAGAAAATATGAAAAAGTCAAGTTCGGCTAGGTTGACCCATTTCACTTATTTTCAATCCTCGCGCAAAATCAGTGTGTGCGACTTTATGTTCGTTTTGAGGTGCACGGTCACATATATACCTGTGAGTGTGTGTGTGTGTGTTTCATAGAGGAAACATTAAATCCAAGAACTGTTTTGCTAATGATGTCACATTCCAAGAAGAGAGCCTTGTTGATGTGTGACATTCTGAGCACTGGATATACAAATGATTCATCAAAGTTTTGAAGAGTTACGCTTCCTCAAGTGTTTTTTCCTGCACTCGATGTGCCATCAAAACACAAAGCCAGCACAAGGCCACTCAATTCAACAAAATCACATTCAAAACCACCAAAAACAAAAATATACATGAACAAGCAGTACATTAAAGTGTCTTTATGAAAATGCTTCAACCACATGACTAACTCTTCTGATTCTTTGCCAGGAATTCACATCTTCAGAAGATAGCCTGCCAGACCATCCATACATGTCCACCTCTGTACAGTATCCAGACATTAACATTTTCACAATTCTTTGTTCCACCCAATTGACTTTCCGACATTAAGCTCTTCAGAGAAAACCTGCATAATGTTTACACAAGAGCTACAGATCATCCAACAACTGCAGTGTTTGCCACTTCTAAAAAAAAAAAAAAAAAAAAAAATGTTGTAAAGATGAAATGTTGGAGTGGCATATTGAGGAGCTCTTCAGCCATGCATACACATGAACAGACCGTGCTTGAAGCATTAGCACTAATACCGCAAACAAAACGATTGAATTTTCTCCTTTTTTGGGGGTGGGGGGGGGGGGGGGGGCAGACTATTCAGACAGTGAAAGTTTTTACCCCCCCCCCAAAAAAAAAAAAAAAAAAAAAAAAAAAAACTAAGAAAGATCCAAGGAAGAAATATTCCAATCAATCACTCATCACGGTGAAATCCTTGTCAAGAGGTTCTGTCCAAATTTTGTCGCTAATGTCAAGGACCACTTAGCCCGCTCCTCTGGGGTCCCCGGAGGGGCGGAAAGAAACCGGCAGACAGCAGCGTTTTCTCCTCTTTGAGACAAACTCTCTCCACAGAGATTAAGGTCAATACCCATTGAAAAAAAAAAAAGGAGAAAGAAATGAGGGCGAGGACAGCGGCTGAGGGCTTTCCGCTTCCACCACAATGATCTTCCACAAATATCAGTTTATGAGAACTTCATTGAAATGTAGTGAGAAGAATAGACTTGCTTCGCTTTACTCCAGAATGCAAGCATTATGATGGAAATATACACTGTGCGCACCTGACCAATACAATTCTCTCTCCATTTAGTTGAATATCATGATCAAATATTAAACTGTTCAATGTCAGCATTGGCACTATCTATGGTGATGTGACGGAATAAGGATTATCATTCCTTCAAAGTGAGCTCATGGATGTTAAATATTTATGGTTCTCAGGCTACAGAAAAAAATACAATGACTGAAATGTACAAACAGCTACAACCAAACATTCTTCAAACTCCTTTCATTTTCCATAAAAGGACAATTACTTCTTGTCTACTTCAAACATCAAGATCATTGTCTCCAGTAGCTACTTGACTGTTAAGAGATTTAAAAAAAACAGTGAATATGCTTCGGTTTCTCTGCAAAAATCAACTTCACAAATAGTGCGATGAAATCAAGACAGCGCGACTGCTTAGAGACTTCAGATTTCACCACTGCGGCACTTGTCGCAAACACTTCTCCATGGCGATGACGGAAACAAGATGTTCATGGTGTGACCTACATCACCCATACTGCTCTCAATGAAGACACCAAACGAAGTTCTCCCCCCCCCCCCCCATCTCACTTTTTGAATGCTGTTTTTCATAGTTGTTGTTTCCTAAAGACCCTCTTCATATCTACTGCTGATGGCAGTAAACACGAATAGCCATTCATTGGAAACAAAAGATGCCTCCGTCCTCCAACAAAACCGGAAAGTACAAAATATAGACAGTGGAAACAGACAAATTTATACAAAGGAAGTCCAACTGCCGACTCCCCCCCCCCCCTTTCTTTTCACATAGATCTGCCTAGTTTGGTTTCTTACACAAAACAACAACAACAACAACACACACAGAGTCATACACAAAAGCAATAATGATGACCTACAAGGGGTGCTTTAGCCCATGTACCTGGTACTTTGATATGATTTGCCAGGTTTTATATACACACACACACACACACACACACACACTCAGACCCACTGATACCCCCCCCCCCAATCTTCAAAACAAAGTGGAACAATACAAGGCAGACCATGGTGTTCCCGTGGCAGACAAACATCCCTACAGAGGTGTAACCGTAACAAGGAGACATGCCATTCCAACACAGCAGGGACAAGGAGAACTTCCTGACATTTTTATCCATTTATTGACTGCTAGCATCAGGAAATGTGCCCCGACTAGCGACCGACCACGACCGCAGATGCGCCAATTGGCAAACACGGCAAAGAAAGAATGAAAGGGGAGAGAAGTAAAAGTGTGATGAACTTCTTCATACTGAGCACTACGAGGGTAACATGCACTACTCTTGGTGTCCAACCTATTCGTAATGAATGTATCCTCATGTGCTTGGATTAAAGGTCTAGCAGTTGAGATAAAAGATGTTAGCATCTCTGGTTCAATAAACTCTATGCTTTAATAACAAAGCACAGAAAGTAGCTCAAACAACAGTAAACTGGCAATGTTGTTGGGTACTAAGATTAATGATGATTTTTCAGTAACATGCTTTACCACTGAATCTTCTATTATTTATCATACCTTTAATTGTTTTAACTGCATCCTCAAATTTTGCACCCAAAATCAACTCCTGGTGGTGTATTCAAAACATGTAAAGTAAATAACATAACTAAAATTCTAGACAGAGTGCTGCAACTTTATATTTAGTGTCTAACCCCATGGCTGTGAATTATTATGTTACACAGAAATACAAATGTTGTAACAGGCATCAGAAATTATCCTCAAAATTAAACAAAAGCAACATTTCCAGAAAGAAACTGAATATATACATCTATATGACTAAATCGAACATCAAAGACAACAAACACACAAACAAACCTTTTAGCTTTGGAAACACACAAATTTCTAACCAGGGCAATTCCATAAATTTGTCAACCAGAGGGTCAATTTTTCAAAATGAAATTATCAGCACAAACTATATATCATTTTGATGGGAATTGTTTAAACTGTTCAAAAATGTAAATTAGAAATGCACTTTACCAAGGTCAAGGTCACAGGAGTGATTTCAATGAAGCCATTTAACAACTGCTCTGGAACCACTTTTATAATCCACTATTTCATTTGATATTTTTTGTGAAGGAAAAGAAAACTGTTCAACTCCCTACATCATTAAATATGAAGGTAATGAATAACTTTTTCCATATCCATAGGGTAGAGAATGTGAAAGTGACAATTTACGTTGTCTTCTTTACTTTTATTTTATGCATTATTTCAATGTACGTCCGAAACAAAAAAACACCTTTTTTTAATCTTACATAAAAACTTGAATGCCAGTAAACTGCAAAATCTCAATGCAAAGCAAGTTTTTGTTGCTTTTCAAATATGTAACTTAAGAATTTTGTAATTATCTCTAATTAATGAAAAAATATGTGTTCGGACGTACACTTTTTTATGTACGTCCGAAACAACTTTTTATGTACGTCCGAAACACTTTTTATGTTGACTTCTTACTGTGCTCTGGAACCCATTGAAAACAATCCTATTGAGCTTACATGTTTAAGGAATACATTTCTGTGTCTAATCCTCTTGTATACATAGGTTTATAATATTCAATAAAATTTTAATTATTCATTAAATAAACAAATTCTGTCCATGTATGTGTGTACACAAACAAGTTAGGCTGAACAGAAAGCGTGGTCTGAAGTTGATACTGTGGAATGTATGAAAACCACCAACAGTAGGGAATGGTCATATATATCACATTCTGAGACATTCTTTAGACAATGTGTCTTTACAAGGACAGATATTTATTACTTGCTTACTTATTATATAGAGCAGAGAAGGTGGCTTGTTGTATGAAATACCCTCCTATTTTGGCCAAGACTTAGTATTTCAGCTTCTTATCACCTTGCGATCACATTGCAATACTACAATGATCACATTGCAATACTACAATGTACTGCTTCCTACCATTTTTGTCAGCTGGTGTTTACAATCCTAATCCTGTGACTTGAAGTTATCGTCTGCATCTTCATGCATTTTGATTACAGATTATATGGACACACAGCCTGCAATTTAGACAATAGACATGATATGCATCATTGTTATGACCTAAGACCTCATAGACATACAATGTTCAATTCACTTCGGTTAGTTCCTAAACCTTTTGTCAATTTTCTTGACAAAGCTATGATGTATCTCTTCTTTCAAAATCCGTTTCATGGTCTACTGTAGTATCTATGTGATATCATATTTTTTTAAGTTAATGATTTAATTCAATGCTGCACACTGGCACTGGTCTGATGGTCCAGGACAAGTAAAAATTACTGGACCAGTAATTTTTTTAAGGGATGGACCAGTTAAAGATGGAAAAACTGGGTACCTACTGGTCTGACAGACCAGTCCGACCAGTAGAAAAAATGGGTAAGTGTGCAGCCCTGTCTAATTTGTGATTTACCTTCATGCGCTTTAATCATTCATTTGAAAATTACAGACTGATGTTGCTGCCGAAGGAGTACTGGAGCAGGTCATGCCATAAAAATGGTTATGATAGTGTTAGTGATTTATAATTATAAATATTTTAGAGTGAATAAGATTTTTTCCATAGAATAAATTATGCAACAAAAATATACTGCATAGAGCCCATTGTTTAGCAGGTACTCAATAACATTTCACTAAATCTATAAAAAAAAAAACAACATCAAAAGGCCTTTGATTACCAGAATATTCCAAGCAAAATGCAAAACTGTCCCATATTTTACTTTCTTCATACATTACCATGCATGTTTCTGTGAGCTTGACCTCACAAAAAGGAACCCATAATGTTTAAATTACACTGAATGTTGTGTTTAATACATAAATCACTAATAAATTGAATGTGACCATGCAATTTTTGCTTTGCTCTTTTCATTGTAAGTTCAGAGAGTTTTGAGAACAGAGTAAAAATTCATGTAAAATTTTCTGGTCAAATACATGTACTTACTGTTGAATCAACATAAAGTAATCAGCAAATGGTTTCTTTTGAATATTTTTTTTTCCATAATTGTAAAGGTCCTTGTTTACTATCGCAATATGCTTTAATATAGACTAGGGTTTAATTCTTATATTGGCAAAACAGGCCTGTATTTTACTCTTATTTCCCATAAGATGGCAAAATCAAATAGCTTTGACTTGCCCATGAACAATATCCATTGTGTCAGGATTACTCTACTGTTGTCTGTAAAAAAAAAAAAAATGTATTGTTTTGCCACCATGGTATACAATGCACATGTAACAAATATCTAGTCAGTATGATAAAAACAGTTATTGGTTACTACACGTAAATCTTTCGATTTTCCACAAATTTTATTTTTCTTTCTTTTTGCAAAATAAATGCATCTGGTACAGTACTTCGTTGACCGTACATTATTTTGTAACGTGAAAAAAAAACCACTGAAATATAATGTTTCTATAATTAATATAGTACAATTTGTAATTGGTTTAACCTACAGTTTGAAACACATGTGAGTCTGTTGTTCTGGCCAGTTACTTTTTAGGCTGTATTTTGTGTTATAATCACAAAGTTTGATATTAGAATTCTGGTTCTGTAATTGTATATACATCTTATCATGCCTGAATATTGTTACATGTATTATAAAGGCAGCTGATAATGCACAGACCCTATGTATACAGTATTTTTCATGTTCTGAAGCTCTTTTATTCATTTGCACTGGTAATGCTGACATGATAGACAAGTGCTATCATCTGAGAAGGGCCTAGGATGAAAAATAGTTATGTAACAAATTTCTTTTTGCATTTATTATAAGTGTTGTTGAGGGTGTACAAAGTGTACGTCCGAAACGGCGGTCGTGTACGTCCGAAACTGTACGTCCGAAACAAAAAACAAACATAATAATTTCCATGTTAATTGTTTAAATTGCTATTTTTTTTTACATTTCTACATCATTTCACATCTACTTTAACTGATATAATGTGAATTTTTAGAAAAATATTGCATACTTCACAGAACTTTGTGACTGAACTTATGAAGTCAGAAAATTCACTTTTTCTGTGTACGTCCGAACATATGCTATTTTTTAATCATTCCAAGGTCACTGAGGTCTTGACATAATTTTTTCATGGATAATTGTTTTCTACTAACCACTTGTCATATCATGGCCAGAAAAAAGTTTCATATTCTCAATCTTGGTATCTCTGGCAGCTTAATAATGTGTTCAAAATGTACGTCCGAATTTATGGAATTGCCCACCAGTGTTACTGTGGACACCAAGCGTAGTGGCATAAACTACAATAGGAATGCATGCTTGATGAAAATTCGTGTTTTGTTTTAGTTTGTTGTTGTTGTTGTTGTTGTTGTTGTTGTTGTCACACAGAGATTCTAGAAAGACCTACACTGTAAGAAATATCTGAAGCGCATTTAAATAGTTTCCATGGGAAACTGATATTTCAGAATCATATCACACTTCCATTCATCAGTGCGATAAATGTACACACAAACACACACACAATACACAAACATACACACACACACACACACACACACACACACACACACACTCACATTAACATAGTATGAAGACATACAGGTATGTCAAAGTAAATACCATTCCCAGCTACCTAATGATCACCCTCAGACAACCAATTCTGCATGAACAGTCCAACATCATCTGAGGATAAACCTAATGGGCAGATCATCCCCTAAACATCTGCATCCTCCCCATCATCATTGCTATGGCAACTCACAAATTTCCTCCCAACCTGGGTAATGTTGGGTTATTATGATTTCACAGGAAAGCAGAATCCCCTTGTTATTGTCAGCTGCGACTGCAAACAGCCCGCCACCATCAGGCGTAATCCTTGGAAGAAATCTAGCAAAAGAACTGTGCG